>LZPO01097769.1:2937-22739 GCA_001675575.1 Neotoma lepida
AGGGAGGAGAGGGTGAGCTGGCGGGACGGGAGGAGGGAAGAGAGGGGGATCTGAGGTTGGTATGTAAAAGGAGTGGAAGATCTTTTTAATAAAAAAAATTATCATCTCTCCACTTTAAATTATTTTGAAATAATTTTAATTACTGCCAACTCACTTTTATTCCATATCATTTCTGCTTCAATTTTGTCCATTTACAAGATGTGAGAAATGATTTTTTTTTATAAAAATCTTTTTTAAAGCAAGTTATGTGTAATGATCTTGTCCAGAGCCTGGCACATGAAGATTCTCAACTGTGGATCTGCAGTATTTCTCCTTCCACTGTGCACCAGGCTAAGTGGGTGATCTCCATCTTCCTGGTCCCTCTTGTAAATAAATAGTGTCCACCTCCTTCCTCATCACATTGTGTGCATTTGAGATAATCTAATTTAGGGCAATTATTTGAAGTTATTTGTGGGATGGGAGGTAGTTTAGAATCTGGAAGAAGAATCCCCTTTAAAACAACTTCTCTCATTCAATAAGTACAAAGAGAACTAATAAAATCGAACTTGAATATAGCTCCTGTACCAACTAACCAACTGTAAGACACATTCAAACCATCCCACTGACACACTGGAATATTTGGGTACTAAGGAAGTTTGTTATCCAGTAAACTTGACCATCACAAATTGCCATCCTTTCTTGATAGTTTGAAAAAAAAACACCCCCCAAAGGGAGTGGCACAATTAGGGGTATGGCCGTGTTAGAGTAGGTGTGGCCTTGTTGGAGGAAGTGTGTCATGGGGGGAGAGGGGCAGGCTTTGAGGTCTCATATGTTCAAGATACTGCCCAGTGTCTCAGACCACTTCCTGTTGCCTTCTATCAAGATGTAGGACTCTTAGTACCTTGTCTGCCTGCACACCACCATGTTGTACCATGATAATAATGGACTAAACCTCTGAAACTGTAAGCCAGCCCCAATTAAATGTTTTCCTTTGTAAGAGTTGCTGTGGTCGTGGTATCTCTTTATAGCAGTACAAAAACCTAACTACGACAGAAGTTGGTACCAGGAACTGGGGTATAACTGGGAAAGGACTCACCATGCTTTTGTTTGGAAGAATTTGGACTTTGGAAGTTTGGGTTAGGAAAGCAGTGGAGTGCTTTAAGTGCTGCTTAATGAGCCATACCAATAGGAGCATGGAACAGAGTGGTTTGAACTGTTGGAGGGGGCGGCTGGCTCAAGAGGTTTCAGAGGAGAAGAATTTTAGTATGTTGCCTAGAAATCATTCTTGTGATATTTAGGTGAAGAATGTGGCTGCTTTTTGCCTTTGTCTGAAAAGTTTGACTCTGTTGTGTGATTTCTAGTGTTAACTCTAATAAAGATGTATAATGAAAAGGAGCAAGCTGAGCCAGAAAAAATATTTGAGGAAAAAAGGGAACACCAGAAAGTGGAATGGATCTAAATTCTGTGTTCAAGGAGATAAACAGGTTAAGAAATGGGATAAAGGGAGTGGTTGCCTCAGGGCAAGATCACACCAAACTAAATTTCCAACTTGTGAAAAGGAATTAAACAATGTGGTGAGGTAGTGCANGCCTTTAATCCCAGCACTTGGAAGGAAGAGGCTGGTGCATCTCTGAGTTTGAGGCCATCCTAGTCTACAGATCAAGTTCCAGGACAGTCAAGCTTAGTCAGTTAAGGAAAACATGGGAAATAGAAAGCTGGTGAAGATGTAATTGAATGAGGGGGGCATGTTCCAGTCCCTGTAAGCAGTAGAATTTGGCAGCTTCAGCCACATGGTTCTGGAACTAAGAATAAAAGAAAGGGGCTATGGAATTTGCCCTTAAGACAAATGAAAGCCAATGAGGCCAGCATGTGTCAGGGGTGTCCCTGAATGGCGGCCTAGAGAGGCCATTGGGTGAAGCTGTGAAGTTGAAGCTTGAATTGCCTTGGAGACCCCAAAATATTGGAGATGCCAGNGTCATAGGATACCTACTGAGAAAAGCTGCTAACAGGGAGTGGAACCAGTCCAAGAGAAAGAGTGTGTTGCAGTCAATAAAGCTGAAAGCAGTTGGAGATCTGAAGAGGGCTTTGACATCAGACGTAGAGATGCAGAGTTTAGAGTTTGCCCAGCTGGTTTTCAGTCTTGCTTTGGTTCAGTATTCTTCACTATGCTCCCTTCCCTACACTTTAGAATGGTATTGTCTATCNTGTGCCATTATACTATATTATAATTTGTGGGGTGGCTACCCACCAACCCCACAGTTCTCCAGAGTTTTTTTGGGTGAGAGTAGCAGGAAATATTAGATAGGATTTTAGATTGTAGAGATAAAGATAGAAATACAGGGTAGCCTCGAGAGGGCCTGGAACCTATTTCATCTGGCCCCAACTGTCTCTGCCCCAGAGTATTTATAGAAAAGCCAAGGGGTGGAGCAAAAGACCTTCCCCCAGCACAGCCAAGTGCAGACCATCTCAGACACCTGCACTCAGGCCCGTGGTCCAATCATCCTCTCTATGCAGACCTGCTGGGTAAAGCCACAAGGAACCTAAAAATGGGCTCCCACAATAATTATATCTATTATATATAATTATATAATAGATAATATAATTATCTATATTATCTAATAGATAATATAATTATCTATAATATATTATAATATAATTATAATATATTATATCTATTATGTATAATATATTATATCTATTATATATAATAGATTATATATATTATATATATTATATAAAATGTGTATTATATATAATAATATATACTATAATATATTATATAGTATATCAGCTCTTTCATTTTGATTTTACAGGGGACTATAGTTAAGAGACTGCATGAATCTGAGAAGAGACTTTGAACTTTGGACTTTTAAATAGGGTTGAGACTGTGATAGACTATGGGGATTTTTGAAGTTGGACTGAATGCATTTTTGCATTATGATTTGGCTACAAGCCTTTGGGGGCCAGGCAATAGAACATGGTTATTTGAAAGAAAATGGCCCCCAAAGGAAATGGCACTATTAGGGGTGTGGCCTTGTTGGAGTAGGTGTGGTCTTGTTGGATGAAGTGTGTCACTGTGGAGGTGGGATTTGAGGTCTCATATATGCTCAAGCCATGCCCAGTGTCTCAGACAACTTCCTGTTGCCCATGAGTCAAGGTATAAGATCTCTCAGCTCCTTCTTTAGTACCATGTCTGCCTCCATGCTGCCTTGCTTTCCACCATGAGCATAATGGACTAAACCTCCAAGCTGTATGTGAAGCATCACAATTAAATGTATTCCTCCATAAGAGAAGCTGTGGTCATGGTGTTTTTTCACAACAACAGGATCCATAACTATGACACTTTCCCTCTCTTCCTGGCTCAACCTCTTATGGTTTTACCACCCCATCCTTCTCTTTTTATAAGACACATGGCCTATAAATATCACACACCCAAATGATATTACACACCCCTAAACTGTACAAAATGAATTATTTCTAATTTCATATTAAGAATTTGAGTTGAGTCATGTGTTTGAGGACAAAATTTTTAAACCCTAATTATATGTATGTATACATACATACATACATACATATAATTTTAAAATGGCTAAATTTAAAGTGGCTAAAATGGCATTGGACCACCACAGTTCAAGTCCAGAGGCTGCATGCTTACTCCATTAACTCTGGTGTACAAAGTGATTTAGAGGATGCTGGGGAATTTGGGTAGACCAAATGAACTTGACAATGTTCAACGACTATGGTGCAGTGATATTTTATATGTATCCCCCAGTAAAATTTATGTGAGGATCAGAGGAAAAAGGCCAGCCACTATAAGTAAAAACAGAAGTAGACAACGGTAGCACACGCCCTTAATCCTATCACTTAAGAGGCAGGGATGTATCTGGATCTCTGTGAGTTCAAGGCCACACTGGGAACAAAGCCAGGTATGGTGGCACACGCCTTGAATTCCAGCACTAGTTAACCATAGAGGTCTGGAGGTCTGTACAGACAGACAGAAAGTGACAGAGCTGGGCAAGTAGAGGAAGTTATGTAGCTGGGCTGAGAGAGCCAATGGGAGAACAGAACAGAAAGGAATATAAGCGTGGATATATAGGAAGTTGCTCTCTTTGGAAGCTGTGGAGTTGGTGAGGTGAGGTTAGCATATGGCTGTTCCTATTCCTCTGATCTCTGTCAGGTTTTCACCCCTATATCTGGCTCCATGTTTTTTATTTAATAAGACTGTTTAGAAATTCATCTACATTGTTGTTTACAAAATGACAATTTGGTGCAATGTGGCAGGTACATAGATGGTAAGTGAGTGAACTTTCTTGTGGGCTCTTAGGCTTCACGTAAGTTTGAGAAGATGAGAATGCAGAGACTGTTTTGGGAGAGGTTTTCTGAGAAGAAGCCAAAGCAGCAGGAGAGGCTTCACAAGCATAGAGGGGCATAGAAGAGCACTATACAACATTCTGATTGGATCTTTGTGCATTTGTCAAATAGCAGGGAGTGAGGCTAAGAGAAGTCAGAACCTGAAGGTCTTGGGAATAAACATAATAAACATAAATTGAACCTTTCATCTGGGATCTACAGACTCTCAAGACTCCCCACTCAACTCTCTTCTTAGTGCAATATACATAATGCTTTACTCAAGCAGTTTGGGCCTGCATTCCTTTGTAGAGGAGCAGAGCCTTCAATCACTGACGAGCTAATAGACTTCACAGCACTGCATTGGGGGAACAATCATATTAGATTCAGATAAATTCACACAGGGTGACTTCATTTCAAACAGGTTGTAAGATCATGTCTCTCGGAATTACTGATAAAGGGGAATTGTTTTTAATTTTCCTTTAATTATGAACTCTCTTTTAAAGTTTTAGTAATGAACATAGTAGTTTTTAGGTATAAAAACATCAGAGGCTATATTCCTGCCAGGTCTTTACTCAAAATCAGGTTCAATTTATTTATTGTAAGCCTGAATGATTTGTCAAACACTTTCATTTGAGAAGCCTGTGAATCTTCAGAATAATCCCAACAGAAAGATTGGATGCCCTCTGTTTACACATGAGGGAACTGAGGCTCATACTTTGCAGCCCTTGCTCATAAACAGCGAAGACTTTCTTTGTTTTTCAGTAGTAATATTTATTAAGTTACATAAAAGAGATATTTAAAAAGATAATTCTCTCTATATCAAAATTTTAATTATATGATAATCTAAATTGATATTAAGAGAACATTGATGTAAGTCCATATTTATATTCATATATGGTTTCAAGACATAACAAATAAAAACAGATTAGAATTCCCATTTTCTATTTATAATTCAATTTTATTGTTTTTCTTTTAAAATATGGTTTTAATTGAAATAGAAGTAGGCCACTTTTCTCCTCTCTCTTCCCCCCAGCTTCCGGCTATTCTCTCTCAACTCCCTTCATGATCCCCCTACTCTTAAATTGATAGCCTTTTTTAATTTTATTATCATGGTTACATACATACATTAGAATATGTGTGTGTAGTGTATGCACAATTATATATATACAAGCTGATGAGTCCATTTTTGTTGGTAGTGTATATATGATTTCAAAGCCGAACACTTTGCATTGAACAGTTAGGGTTCTCATTCCTAGGAGAGGGTGATTCTCCCTCTCCCAGAAATCACTGGTTCTTTGTCTAGGGGTGGAAATTCAAGAAAATTTGTCCCTTCCACGTTAACATGCCCACTGATATTGCCTTACTCAGGTCTTTCTTATATGTCATTTCTAGGAGAGAACGTATCCAGGCAGGCTTCTAGGTATCCTTTCTCTTTCTGTCCCTCTTCCATTATGTTACCGGAGACATAGATGCAGGAGCTTTGACGTAGAAGTAGTCTTTGTGGCTGGAGTCTCCCTGATCTGTTGATCTCTGCCTTGTGTTCAGTTGTGGTTTTCTAAAAATAAAAATTCAAACTAAAAACATGAATATTAATTAATATATAAGTCTTGCATGTAAATCTTCANAATGAAATTTTTGTGTAATATCTAAAAGGAAGAAACAACACAAATACTAATCAATAGACAAATGGATAATACATTGCCATGGGAAAATATTACACACACAAAATGAGTATTAAAACAATTATTACAGTTTTTAACAGGTAAAATATTTATATGATTCTATTTATGCAAAATTATAGGCTATACAAACACAGTTATTGGGGAACAGGGCACATGGGTGTTTGTCTGGGCATTGGGAGATGGGGAGGGCTGGAACAGGATAAAGTGCTTATAAATAGGCACTGAAGAAATTTTTGAGCTGATGCATACTTGTTACCATGGGTGTCTGGATTCTTTCATGACTACACACATGTTAAAAATTTCAAATTATAAACTTTAAGCATTTTTTGCATGACAATTATATCTCAATAAAACCACTTATAAAAGAAAAAGTTTTGACTTTCATTTTTCTTGCTCTTTTATATGGCTCTGTCCCTGACTGGATGGTATTTGTGATGTTGGTGATGATGTGATGGTGGTGAAGAAGAAGAAGATGATGATGATGATGGTGTTGGTGGTGATGATGATGGAGAATGATTGTGAAAGTTGCAGTAAGAAAGTAAGAATATTGACTGCCTTACTATACAGCGGATGTTCCCCTAAGTACTTAAAAGAATAACTATGCTTACTTTTTGGAGGGTTCTCAAAACAAGACTGCTTACTACCCCTGCTTTTCTGAAGAATAAACTGAGACTAAGAAGCACTAATTAGACCACTGGAATTACATAGTTTAATTATGAGAAGATTTTGGAACAGAAATACTCTGCCTATATTTGATTCCAGTCTTCACTCTTGGTCTTACTCATCTCACCTCGGCTTGGAAAACAAGGTAAGGATCTCAGTAACTTCAGTTACCATGGCAAGTAGCCCTCATCAGTCTCCTCACAAGGTGGAGAAATGTAAAAGTCAAACAGAAGTTTCCCCTGGAACATCTGTGGGCGAGCATGAGGACCAGTGTGTTTGAGCTTTGTGTCCTCAGGTAAGCGGGATGAACCAATCCTGGGACTGGAGCTGGGAAGCCGGCCAGCTGGGCTCCTAGATAGGTGAGGTTGATGGTGCTTTTGGAGGGTCTTCAGGTCACTTTGAAAATTAACAGAGTCTGAGTTTATAAATGAGAAGACTAGAAATCAGAGAGAAAAAGCATGTGGGAGTTCTGGGTAAGACTTAAGAGCACCACAGCAATGACTTTTAGCCTGACACCATCCTGTCGTACTTCTACTGTCCACTCTTTGGCAAGGTTGTATCAGTTTCAAGACTATCAGGTCCAAAAAGCATGTAAATTTGTGTATTGGTTTCCTTCTACGTAAACCCTCCATCTTGAGGTACCCTTACTTTTATCTGTTGACATTCCCTATCTAGGGTGAGTACATATTTGTTTATGTCTCCCTAGAAACAGTGTTACAGGGCAGACTTCAAGAAGTCAGAGGCATGGCAAGCCACTCAACAATATCCACAGTGTCTAACACTGAACCTGAACCATAGTGGAAAGCTTATTAATAACCCATTAACTTATGCCACCTAAACAAGGCATGATTTGGTCAGGGTGAAATTCTTTCTCTTTCCATATTTTTGATAATTCAATGCTGTGTTTTGATTTCTGTAGGAGATGACAGTTAAGTTGAGCTATTGAATGACATGCAGCACTAAGTTATGTGAATATAAAGAACATTCCAGTCAGAAGTTATAGAGGATTCTGAGGTAAGAGAGACAGTCAGAGTCCTTTATGGTTAAAGAAAAATGGAGAATGGACAGAAGAAGGGACATTGAGATGGGCAAAAGGCGAAGATCCGCTCCTGCAGGAAGGGGTGGAAACTGAGTTTTATTCAATGTGGGGTAAAGTCCCTAGAAAATGTTAAGGGGAAATGAAGAGGGCTAATATGTCATTTGCTCTGTGTTCTCAGTGTCTGGTTCTTAAACAAAGAAGAGTTTCAGAAATGGGGGTCATCATCATTTATCCGAGGATAAGACACTGCTCTGTGCCATTGCCCTAGATCACAAAGCCATTACACATGCCTAGGTCACAAGGGATGAAAATCTTGAGACATTGAATTTGTACAGTGACTCAGTTATGATCAAGTATTTTCAAAATACAACAAAAGGCAAAAGCACTGGGCAGGCAGACTCCAGGAGGGATTTCCTTGAAGAATTACTCTTGTCCACTGGAAGCAGAACAGCAAGATGATGACGGGGAAGGTAAGAGATTTTTCATGACTTTCAATATCTGAGACACATGCAGCTCTGGTACGTAGGAGGTAAGTTCTGATGAGATCACAGCTTCCACACTACCCCACACACTACCTTTCTTATTACAGTCATGTGGAGGCTCTGGCTCTGATGGCCAGAGTTGTTACATATACACACACACACACACACACACACACACACACACACACAGAGTGGAGGATGCAAATAGAAAGAGTGAATTGTGGAGGTTTATTACTATCTAGAGAGCAAGGTAAGCACTGGGGAGACAGGAAAGGGGCTGAGTATGTGGCTCAGTGGCAGAATACACGCTTAGTGTGAAAGAGGCCCCAAGTTTAAGCCCCAGCACCTCAAAGAAAATAAGAGGAGAGGGGAGAGAGAGAAGGAACCTTGTGATCTCTAGGTTACGTTTAATGAAGTACTTCTGACCACAGAACTAAAAACCCATGAAGAGGGGGCTGGAGAGATGGTTCAGCAGTTAAGAACACTGGATGCTCTTTCAGAGGACATGGGTTTGATTCCCAGCACCTATATGTAGCTCAAGAGAATAAGGCACAGGATGATAGAGCGGGGCACCTGGTGTCCCCCACAGCCTCTGTGTGCACACATAGGCATACACACATGTCCACATATACCACATGAAGTTTCTCTTTCTCTCTCTCACACACACATACATACACACACACACATACACATACACACACACACACACACACGCACACACAAATTTTAGTATACCTAAGATGTCTATTACCAAATACAAATCTGCCTAAACCTTTCTTCATTTTGGAGAAAATGAAGAGGAATTAATAGTAATAGCAATAATAATAATAATAATAATAATAATAATAATAATAATAATGGCCATAGTGTAGTAAACAATTTCTAAGCATGAGTGAAATGGAACATTGAGAGTGGCTACATTTTAAAAACACATCAAACGTGCCGACACAGAGAGGAATATAGGCAGGGTGGAGACAGGAGCTCAGCCCCTTTTCAGGCTGAGGAGTTGGTGAGGTAAGAGGTGGCTGTGGCTTGTTCCTTTGTCTCTCTGATCTTTCAGCATTTACCCAATATCTGACTCCTGGTTTTTATTATTAAGACCAATTAGGATTCTTGCTACAACTAACAAAATTCAAAGAAGCATGAACTTCTTGGGAAGTAGTAAAATAAAATGAGGTACAATCCCTATGATAGAATATTATGCAGCCATATTCAGACATTTGTTTTCAAAACTAAATCCAGGCATGGAGAAGTTTTCACAGTAGGGTGCTATGTTTTAAAAGTGGGATTTAATAGCCATGCACCCTGCAGACTTGTATATTGCAGAATCTCAGTCTCTGTGTGAATATTCATAGCAGCTTCATTCTTAAGAGCAAAAACCCTGGAAATAGCTCACACTTCCTTCAGTGGGTAAATAGCTATGCACACTCTCCTCCAAACGTATGCTGATATGTAAAATGTCCTGCATGGACCTCAGGATCATTATTCTTAGCAAAGAAAATCAACCTCACAAGGTTACTGACTCTCTGAGTCCCATATGTGCTAAGCTTTGTAAAATGACATTTACAAATTACAATATTTATATAAATTCATATACTTATAGGGGTACAGAGTGATGTCATGATTTTGAATACAATGTTGGATGTTTAATTCAAGCTAATAATAATCTATCACCTTGAATATTTAAACCAGGTTTAAAATTAGAATATTTGAAATTTGCTCTTAGTGATTTTTAAATGTACTCTATTTCACCACATTTTGCAATGGTTCTAAAAGAAATCAAGTTATTTCCTCTATCTAACCAATGCTTTTTCCAATCTGTTAAATGACAAAAATCTCACAGAAAAAAACAAGTGAGTGGTCACCAGTGCTTAAGGACAGTGTGGAAAGTGTGACTATGGAGGAACAGTATGAGATGTCCTGTATGGTGCTGTCATGGTTCTGTTTGTGGTTGTTCTATGAATGTATATGTTGGATTGCATAGCTCTGTGCACACACCAATGAAGACACATGAAATAATGGTGAGAAAGCAGCCTTTGCCAACATCAACTTCCTTAGTTTGATATTGTGCTAAAGTTACAGAAGTTTCTAGCATGGAGAAGCTTAGGTAGTGTGTACAAGCATATTCTTTTATTTTCAAGATTTTAAAAAGATTTGTTCATTTTTATTTTATGAGTGTTTGCCCACATGTGTGAGTGGTACCACATATATGCCTAGTGTCTGTGAGGAAGAGAATCTCCTGGAGTTGGACCTGTGAAGGTTGTAAGCTACCATGTGGGTGCTGGGAAATGAACCACGGTCCTCTGCAAGAGCAGCAAGTGCTCTTAACCACTGAGCAATCTCTCTGGCCATGGTTAATGTTTTTATTAGAACATAGTTCATTAATTTCATACATGTGTCTAAGATATCTTGCTCACACCCCTTCATCACCCTCTGTCGTCCCCCCTTCACTCCTGAGGTTCTCCGCTTTCTTTCCGCAGCTAGTTCATCTTCTGCTTTCATGCCTTTCTTCTGTGAGCCCATGAGTGTAACTGGGGTCACTTATAACAACTTCCTGAGAGTGTGTAATGATATGAAAAGGAAAAAAGTACTTCCTACTAAGTAAAACCCAAGTTTGTTTCAAAAACACAAAATCTGACAAAAGAAAATACTTTATTATATTAACAATGATATTTTGTTAATGATATAATTGTCATTTTATATTCTTCTGTGTTCTCCTTTATTTCCTAAGTTTGCTGCACTAAATGCATACTGCTTTTAAATTCTGAGAGACATTTATGAATATGGTTGAAAAAACATCTGATGAATGAAATTAATAGTTGAGAATAAAAGAATATATACAAACATTAGATAGGATAAGATAGTAGAACCATACAATGAAAAAGATCAAGTAAAGAGAAGGAAAAATAGAAAGGGAAATGTGACATAGAAATATGTGTGGGAACAGATTAAATCACATATGAAGAACAGGGAAGAATATATTATGGACACTAAACCAGTGGTGTACGGGAGAAACACACTCAGATGTTGCCCAGAACACAGAATCCAAGAACAAAGACAGGAAATAATAAGAAATGGAAGAAAATATGTGGAGTACCAAATATAGCGATTCAACATACCACCGACTGGTGTTTCCAGAAAGCAATCCTAAAAAATGGGACAAAAGCAATCATCAGAGAGCGACAAAATGGCACAATCCCTCCCAGGTTTCTGGATGGCCTGAATCTGAATAGTTACAACAGTGCTGCTTGTTAGACAAAGGCTCCCACAGCTTTAGAATTTCAAAGATAAATTCAAAATTTTTCTGTGTGTATTCCGGTGTAAAATAGAACAAAAGGAAACACCTGACATACTTTGCCTGGGAAGAATAAAACAGCAAACTGGCCTCAAGCCTTTCCCCTCTAACAGCCAGTTTGGAACAAAACAGCTTACGGCTCCATAGTGCCCACCAAATTTTCAAGTCACTATTTAGTAAGCAGCAATAATTTTGATAAATTCAATGCTCATTCTTAACAAAACCAAGTGCAGCTAGAATAAAATAAACGTGCTTGATCACCCTTTGTAACCACCCACAGCCAGTGGTCACACTGTAGACAAAGACGCAACACTTTGTGTTACTTGTTGGCACTATAGGTGGTCTCATCAGGCTAGTGGATCACAGGAACAGAGGGGTAAGGAAAACTCACATTACTTGTCCAAGGTGCAATGGTCTACTTGGAAAAGAAACAAGCTGGAAAAGAAGTGAAAATTTGAAGAGCATTCTGTAGGTGGTGTGTTAAAAATCAATGTAACTACATTTTCCTCTATATTTGAAATAAAACAATTTTATTCACAACGTTGACAAAGTAGCAATAAAACAGTCAAGGCTAAGGGAAGCACACATGGATACACAGAGGCAGTCCCAGTCTAGGGTTTCCCATGAAGCCTGGAAGGGCTTAGGGGACATTCTTGTGAGTGTCTCTGCTGAATTGGGGATGTGGTTGCAAGGCTGAGTGCTTTCCCAGCATGCCTGAGGCCTTGGGTTTAATTGCTCATGCATTAAAAGCAAATAGTAACAAACTGCAGTTTGTAAATTGCTTGCTGGGAATACGTTTCGATGCCTTCAAGATATTCTTCTGGAAATGTATCTTTTAAAAATAGTCCATCTCGCCGGGAGGTGGTGGCGCACGCCTTTAATCCCAGCACTCGGGAGGCAGAGGCAGGCGGATCTCTGTGAGTTCGAGGCCAGCCCGGGCTACCAAGTGAGTTCCAGGAAAGGCGCAAAGCTACACAGAGAAACCCTGTCTCAAAAAACCAAAAAAAAAAAAAAAAAAAAATAGTCCATCTCCCAAGCCTCCCCCTCTGAGGGGAGAACAGCAAAATATTGGGGATTGGAAGGACTGTGGGAGCTGAAAGACGAGGAAGAGTGCAGCAAGGCGCTATCAGCTGGATACAATGAGACCGTTGCAATCATTAATACACAACAGCTGTGACTACATGGCTGAAGTCTCGAGGGAAAAAAGGAAAGGAGAGATGTGAGGACAGGAGGGGGACTAGTTGAGAAGGAGTTGGTGGCCCTGGGAGAGATGAGAGATGACAATGAGGCATTGTGATGCTTAGCTTTGTCAACTTGACACAGTCTAGAATCACCTGGAAAGAGAGTCTCAGTGAGGAACTGTCCACATTGGGTTGGCCTGGGACCATGTCTGTGGGGGGATTGTCTTAACTGAGTTAGCTGATACAGGAAAATCCAACCTGCTGTGGGCAGCACCATTCCCTAGGCAGGTGGTCCTAAACTGTGTAAGAATGGAGAAATCAAGCTAAGTATAATAGAACAAGCAAGTGAACATGGATTGCTCTCTGTGGCTAGGATATGACTAGCCATTTAAAACCTTTAGGCCTGACTCCACTGCAAATATGGACTGTGACCTTGAACTATAAGCTGTAGTAAACCTTTTCTCTGTTAAGTTGCTTTTTGTCTGGGTAAATGACACTAGAACAGCGTGACTGTGACCATAGTGCCTTGCATACAAGTGTGATATAGAGACAGCAGTACTGTCTTTTTCTTCAAACAAATCTGCTACTGTCAGGAAGGTGGAAGACACCCTGAAGAGCACTGACCTTTTCTTATTCCACAGAGAAGGAAAGCCTCTCTGGGTGCCTAAGGCACCCATTCCTTTTATTTAGTCTGTACTGTAGCCCACATGATGGTGTTCCCATATTCTGGGTGATTCTTCCCTCTTTCTTCACTGCTGGGAAGATGCCCATAGATATACTCAGAGGTAGGTTTCCATGGTGATTTTTAAACACAGTCAAGTTGACAACCAAGATCATTTATCATTGTATATCTGCTTTGTTCTCTAGAAATAGAGATGGGTGGGGAGAGGCCTGGCCCAAGGTACTACCAGCTGCTGCGACGGGAAGCCTCTTAGATCTAGGCTCTGTTGTCTGAGGACTCTGCTCCTCATGATAAGCTACATCCTCCAAACTAGTCAGTATTCACACCAGCAGCTGGATCCCCCACTGCTTTAACTCCTTGTTTACCCTCAGCCTACTCTGGAGTTGAGTGGGAAGGAGAAGGATGCTGTGTGTCAGACATAGCATCCACTGAGGCTCCAGCTCAGTGTCTCTAACAATCATCTGCCCCAGATAGGAAAACAGCACAGCTCTGGCAAGCAAAAGGCTTGACTAAATCAGTGTTGGTTTCAGCTGTGGAATGGAATCCTGTACAGACTCTAAAAGCAGTGTTCTCTACAAACACATAAGTGGGCATTTTCTAAGATCAAATGGGGGGAAGCATGTAATAAAATAGTATTAAATAAATATGAATTGAGTACCTTGGAGAGGCAAGATGAGAAAGCAATGCTTCAAAGGGCTGCCCTTTTTCTCTGGATAGGGTTATGAGGAATTGTTATTTTCTCCCTTTTCATATTATATAAATTCTCCACAATATATTTGCACTGCTTTTATAATCAGACAAAAAAAAAAACATGTTATTTTTGAAGAAAGCGGAATCTCAGAGGTCACAGTGACTTTGTGCTGTTTGTCCTCTCTTTGATTTTGGCCCAGGGCACTTTGAACATATGAGCACAAGCCCACGAAAGGTTTATTCTAGGCAATTCAACATGATTACTCTCAGTCTGATGATTCTCAGACATTTGTCCTTGCACAAGGTTAGTCCATCCAAACACCTGCCCACTCATATAGACTCACTAAGCAGATCTGTGTGTCCAGGACTGTTCTGAGTATGGCNTCCACCTGCAGCCTCAAGAAAGTCAACTCTCAACCTGAAAGGAGCATTCCACAGTGGCAGGGCAGACAAGCAAGTGGAATGGTAGATGGGCAATTGAGGTATTCACGCAGCACTGAGGGTACACAGAGAAACCAGAGTAAAGTCACTCTGTGATATCCTTGGAGGGAGATACCACTTGATCTTGGTCATGAAAGATGAAGATCTGGGTGGGTGGAACAGGTAGGCAGGATATTCCAGAAGAGGTGGAGGAAAAGTAAGAGGGATTGGGATACATTACTATTAGTACCCTAAGAATTGAAGAGCATAGAAGGATGGACTAGTAGGATTCTTTGGTCAAGTATCACAGAAATTGACTCTAAGCTGAGGAACAAAGTAAGCATGGACATGTCTGAAGAGCTCCAGGAGAACTGGGGAACTAGGCTCAGCAAGTACAGCTTCAGGTTGCTGAATTGGCCCCACCTGGAGCTGTCACAGGTGAGCCACCTCTTCTCAACCCAATGTTTCACTGAAGCACCCATTCAGAGGAGGGGGTTAGGTAGTTGACCCTTAGCTGAAAAGGTGCACTTTGATTGACAGTAGAGGGTGTTCAACTGGGATAGGTAAAACCTTCCAATACCAAACCAAACTTTACTGATCTCAGAATGGGGTTCTCAACAAGGCGTGAGTTTGCTTCTCAGGAAATTTCTCCAGATTTTTTTTAACTTGTTACAAATTAAAGCAGGCAGAGGTTCTACTGTGATCTGGAGTGGAGCTGGGACAATGCATCATGCAACTGTTCAAAGGTAGCTCCCATGTTAAAGAGCTGCTCATCCTTAGGAAGGAGAAAGTCTGACATGGAGGGCACAAGGGAATGAGAAGAAGCAAGAGAAGTCCATTAGGAAAGGTGGCAGGTGGGAGGATGGACGATGAAACCACCTGTAAATAATGTGGATTTTATGTTGAAAGCAACAAAGATATTGAAGGAAATAAGAATCATTGAAAGAGTCTAGGCCAGAGAAAGATGTCACATGCATGGTCAACAGGAGCAGGTAAGGATACAGAACAATACCATGTTTTCCAGATTCTTGGCAATTCCCTCCCTCTGTCATCACAGACTTTTAAACTTTTGTTTCATTGTCTGCCACTAATTATTCATCTTCATTAGGAACAGAATGATGCCTGTTTGATATAGCANATAATTCAAATGTCCAGCACATAGTAGAGGCTCAATGAATATATGTTGAAAGAATAAATATGTATAGATGAATATATAGATATGTGAATAAGTGGATAGATATGTGAATGAATGAATGCATGAATTGGTGGGTGAACTACAGGATATAATTAGAAAAACTTTGTTTAGAACAGTGTAGTATTTCTAGGTTATAGACACAAAGTTCCACCCCTAACCAAGAAGCTATTCATAATTGATATCTGCTCGGAAGGAAAAAATCAATTTTCTCTAGTGGAGTGTCACTGGGTATATCAACCACACTCCAAGACAGACCTCATGCCCAGGAAGAGTTGGCAAACACAAAATGAACTCCATGGTCTTGTTTTTGTTTTTGTTTAGCTTTTTGTTTTGTTTTAGTTGACTTTCTTTTATTTAATTTGTCTGTTTTGATTTGGTGTATGTGTGTGTAGAGGGAGGAAGAATTTGAAATTGGCTGGGTAGGGAGGTGGAGAGGATCTGAAGGAGTTGGTGGAGGTAAAGAATATGATCAACATATAATGTATGAAACAAATTTTTAATAAAAACTTTAAAAATGTAGGCTATAGTCTTAATGATCATTTATGTCACTGTCAGATTCCTGTGTACAAAAGACTCCAAAGCAAGCAAGTACTTGAACAGAATAGCATTCGATACCCACAAGTATATACATGATGCACCCAGCACAGCATTTGATGCAAACTATCCACTAGTTTAAAAGACACATTCAGTCTTGGCCCCATGGTATCTGGAATCTACTGGAAGAAACAGGTAACAAGTCAGCACAAAGTATGTGATTAGGAATTATGACAAATAGTATTCATACAACAATCAGAATACAGTTACAATTTTTCAAAAAAACAGGTTGAGTGACCAACTTAATAGGGGTGATGGAGGGTTCTTTGAAGGAGATAATATTTAAGCTAAGTCTGAGGAAGGGCAGAAGCCCACTGTGCTAATAACAGAAGGGAGAAAAAAATATCCCATATAGAGAGGAGTCAAAAGCAGTGAGTGAAACCCAGAAAAGGCTTATTTTATGCAGGGACCTTAAGTGAGGCTGGCTGGAACATAGTGAGTAGATATCTTGTGGCATTCACATGAGGTAGCTGAGGTCATGCAAGGACTTGTGGGACACTGCAAACATTTGGGTCTTACTTGGATCTTCAGTTGTAGTATGAACTAGGTGGGTCATACATATACATTCATCCGGATGTTGTGTTGAGTTGGTTAATGCATAGTGAGCCTGGGTTTCCTGGCAGCATTGCTATTGACTCCAAGAAAGAGCACTCCAGCTGGGAGCTGAAGGTCTTTTAAGGACCAGCATTGGGTGCTACCAGGCACCATTTTTGCCTCCTTAAATTGATAAAAATAAATCATAGGGCCAGCCTTCTTGATGAGAGTATTGATATTTAATCTACTGCCAAAATGTTTTTACACAATAGAAAGCCATTGAAGTTGTAATAATGCATGGAGATTAATATAATGAGATTTAAGTTTTTCAAATAGTTATAATCTGTTATGGGGAGAATGGGCTGCAGGGGGCAAGGACTACATTAGGGAGACAACACTACGTAGCAGACAGATCCCACTTACCTTTCCTTGCTCTAAGTCCATTTACTTCTGCTGCTAGGAGCCAATAGCATCAGGTTCCAGCCTCTTGGATCTTCTAGTGTGGACTCAAACTGCCCAAAAGATTTTCAGGCTTTCAGTGCCCAACCAGAACAGCTGAGATGGCCAGCTCCTTGGACTGGCCACTCTGTTACTCACCTCTACCACGTGCAGACAGCCATTGCTAAGCTACTACATTGCTAAGCTACATTGCTAGCCCCTATCAGTGTAAGCCAATCCAATACATTCCCTTTGTGTATGTATACAGTATATATTAGTGTATGTTTATTATATTAGTACCTGTTACTATAGTAATATAATATATCTGTTCCTCTAGAGAACTCCATTTAACACAGAAAGGTATTGCATGTAACTATAAACAAACACTCCAGATTCAGTATTCAGAGTCCTCTATGGGAGTTTTACCACAGTGAATGTGGCCTTTAGCATCCACTGCATTCAGATTTGAGTCTTAGTTTTGCTCTTAATAGTTAGTTTCCTGACTTTATTTAAAAGTGGATTCCCTTCTATTTAACTCTCCAAGTTCTGGTGGGCAGTTGAATAATTCACATGAAGCAATATAATACCTAGGCACTCAGCAACTTTCATTTGCTTCCCTTCCTTTGCATAGCCAAGTTTCCTTCCTTAGCACCCAAGTGTGAGATTCCATTGAGATGTAAAAGAGACTCTTTAGGCAGAACACACCACTTAGAGGCCATTTGGCTGAAATGACCACAGCCAACCGATTCTCTTCCCTGAGATTTTCAGCACCTGTGAGGTCTCCGGACAGAAAGAGGACCCACATACAGAACTCAGGTCAGTAATGATCACGTTCACAGGAACACTGCTCCAGCAGAAGCTAGAAATAATCTCATTAGTTACATTCCAAGTGTTAAGCAAAAACAAAAAGAAATCAAAATTAATTTCAGTGCTCACAGTGACAGCAGCAATTAAGGTGACAAAGATTATGGAAATTGTTGCCATCACCGGAGAT
This sequence comes from Neotoma lepida, assembly GCA_001675575.1. Classification (NCBI taxonomy): domain Eukaryota; kingdom Metazoa; phylum Chordata; class Mammalia; order Rodentia; family Cricetidae; genus Neotoma; species Neotoma lepida. The sequence goes on from LZPO01097769.1 coordinate 21,156, forward strand.
CTAAAGGAAGAAAATAGCCAGCAATACAGAAGGAATAAGAAGCAGAGGCTTTGAGCTGCCATATGATGAAGCCCACTGTTCATCACATGTGGGTCACAGCCCCCAGGAAATTAGGAAGAGGTGTGGCTCCACACAATAATAGTGTGCTCTACACCAACTGTATACTAAAAACTGTTATGTAATTACCCATAGTCCTCAAGTCGGCCCTTCAGGGGAGATTGCCAATCCACCTGTGAGTTAAGGAGCTGAGGACAGAGAAGCAGATAAATTTACCAAGTTTACCTTGATGGGCAACATCATCACCAAAATCTGAGACCCTGTGATGATACCATTGCCATCTTGCAGAGAATGGTCAGAGTCCCTGAAGACACTCACACTCCCCCAGCTCCTTCTCTGTCAGTGACTACATGCTAAGGGTTCCTTCTGTGTGCCTTGAATGTCTCATGATTTGCCCTTTTTGTTGTTTTTTTTTCTTTCTAGTTTTTGTTTGGTGTAAGTGATTATGCATGAACTTTACAGTGATTGTCTGAAAAAGACCCAAGCAAAAGAAAGGGTCATCCTGTTCTGAAATTTCAGAAAAGAGAAATTGNGTCATGTTGTGCAGAATAACAAAAACAATCATTAAAGTCAAGAATATTTGACATTAGGGAGTCCAAGCAGTACCAAGAAGCCTTTCTTTGGGTCTGTNATTTGGTCCCCTCTGCTGGGGATGATGTCCTTCTGAGCATTTTATATGTTTTTATTGAACACCTCCATGGAGACCTGGGGTAACAGAGGAAGTGAGATGGATGGAGAGAACTTGCTTCTATCAAGATGGTAGTAAATGGCTTTTTGAGATAATCTTACCAGTCAGTGCAATTCTGAGCAAGGTTTCTGCAGCAAGAAAGTAGAAACAGTGGCCAAAACCTCTATGTACATGGCTGAGGGCTATTAAAGAGCAACAGGAGCAGTAATTACAATAATGCCAATGACAGGAGCACCCACTAGTGAGACACAAAGTGTGTCACAGCCTGAAGTACATACTTCCCAACTGTATCAGGATTTCTGGGCTGATATTCTTGACAGTTAATCTTGATCATCAATTTGATGGGATGTAGAATCACTTGGGGATTTGCTAGGTTAGGTTAATATGCAGGAAGACTTGCCCTACAGGGGTGACCCCATTCCATAGGGGTCACCTATGGAATAGTGCTNAGGTCCCGAACTGCCTGCAAAGAAGAAACTGAGCTGAGCACAGGTATCTGTCTCTCTCTCTGCTTCTTCACTGTGGTTGTAGTGTGAAAGAAGGCCTCACACTCCTTCCTCCATGCTAGACTATCCCTTTAAACTGTGAGCCAGGGTAAGCCCTTCTCTCCTTGAGTGCTTTGGTAAGGCGTTTTGTCTTAGCAATGAGTAACGTAATGAGCCATGCCCTGTTTTCTAAGGTTCTTGGGAAGTATCTAGAAAAAAATTACAGGTATCACAAACTGATTTTTGTGGTGATTATATTGTGTCCCCCAAAATATTGTGTACCCTAATAAAACTTATTTGGGGTCAGAGAACAGAACAGCCACTAGATTAAACATAGAGGTTAGGCAGTGGTAG
>LZPO01097769.1:24222-53531 GCA_001675575.1 Neotoma lepida
TTACAGATACTGAACAAATGATATAGTTAACTCTCTCAGGACTTGACAATTAACCCAAAAATTTTCTTTACAGGATTCCCTAAAGATGCCTTCGCCCCCAACAACAAAAAGTAATCTTAAAAACACAACACCCACATTCCCAAGAGGTGGGGTAGGTGGTTTTTTGGTCGTTTGAGTTATGGATATTGTCATTGTTTATGATGNTTGGTTACAAGTTGTTAATTGTTAATGGTAAAAAAAAAATGCTAAACAAAGGAGATTAGATTCAGGGTTCTTGTTAAAAAAAGATATAAAAAAGGGTAGATCATTAAATCTACTCTAAAAGAAGATATAAAAAATGATGGATAAAGGGTAGATCATTAAATCTATTCTAAAAAAATAGATATGATAAGATAAAAAAGATTATTAAATCTACTTTTAAAAGGCAACTACTAGTTTTAAATATTTTATATTGGATTGGACTTTTGTTTATTACATACAAATTTCGGACTCACCAAAATAAGATAAGTAATAAAAATTTTTTGTCTAAATTTGTCAAGTATTAATGGATTGGACATTGTTAATATATATAATGAAAGTTTTTTGTCTGAACCTCAAGTGTTTATAGACCAGACATTGTTAATATATATAATAGAGTTTTTTTTAACTGAATCTGTCAAATATTAATGGACTAGACATTGTTAATGTAATTTTTGACTATATATATTGTATATACTTATTGGATATAGTTTTTCTTGTATTAGTTTTAAGTTTTTTTATTATTTTAGACAAAAAAGGGGAAATGTGGTGATTATATTGTGTCCCCCAAAATATTGTGTACCCTAATAAAACTTATTTGGGGTCAGAGAACAGAACAGCCACTAGATTAAACATAGAGGTTAGGCAGTGGTAGCACATGCCTTTAATCCTAGCATTCCCGAGGCAGAGATCCATCCAGATCTCTGTGAGTTCAAGGCCACACTGGAAACAGCCAGGCATGGTGGCACACACCTTTAATTCCAGCACCTGAGATCTCATGTCTTTGCTTGAGAAAGACACATGCCTTTAATCCCAGAAAGTAGTGGCAGGAAGCAAAAAGGTATATAAGATGTGGAAACCAGCAGCTAGAAGGCCTCTTAAGCTTTCAGGCTTTGAGCAGCAGTTGAGCTGAGATTCATTTGGATGAGGACTCAGAAGTCTGCAGTCTGAGGAAACAAGATCAGCTGAAGAGTTGGCAAGGTGAGGAGGTTGGCTATGGCTTGTTCTTTTTCTCTGACCTTTCAGAATTTATCCCAATACCTGGCCTGGTGTTTTCAATTAATAAGACCGTTTAAAATTCGCTCTACAGATTTTATTTATCTAGGAAATTACATTTCATTCATAAAGTCAAGAGACCCCTTGGGTGAGGCAAGTATGACAGCTTAAATTTGTCATACATCATACCTCCCCAAAAGCCTTTACAGAAATCCTTGACCCCGTGGATTTGCAAAGGGAGTGATTTTAGCCTATCTGTTCTAGAAGTATACAATGTTATTTGTATACACTCACATCAAATGGCATCTACAGGTGCTTTCCCATTGGCTGGCTGTATAATAGTCTAAATTATTGATATCTCTCTAGGTACTTAGGATTTGAACAAGAAGGGTGTAAGAGATAAACTATTGTTTAGCCTTGATTTCTAAAGGACTGGCTAAACAGTAAACCAAGTAAGAGACAAATAATACATACCTGAACATTTAAGCCATCGCACCTTAAGTAATCATCAATTCTAGCAAATTAGAAGATGATTTGTTCATCCATGTATCCTTCTCTCCTTCCCTCCATTCATCCCATCCTTCCATCCATACTTTCATTCAACAACTATATTCTGAGAACCTTTCATGTGCCAGATACTATTCAAGATGTTTGGAGATATCAATGAATAATAACAAAAGACAAGATTTATCTGGCTTTCTGTAGTTTATAAGCCAACAGCTATGTAGGGGGTGATGGTAGAAACAATGGAGAAAGTCAAAAGATGAATACACAATAGAATATAAAAATAAAAGAAAGGCAGTGTGAAGAGGAATGGTTGAAATCTGATCTTAGGAAGAAGGGACTTGTTAGAATTAGACACATGGATAGGCAAAGAGTTGAGAATTCAAGATCCTTATGTTGTGTGTATCAGCAGAAAGAAAGAGAGCTATGCCTGAATGAAGTGAAGAATGGAGGGATAGGAAATGAGGTCAAGGAAGTTCTGTCCTTCCTGTAATATAAAGACGCCCTGCCATTTTGCCCAAAGAGAGTGCTGAGTGTTGATCTAGAAAACAGTTTAAGCCATGAATTGTCACCACCACCATCATCATCATCACTATTGTTCTTATTTCAGACATGAGAATGGTGAAATTCAGAGAAGGGAAGTAATTCCCTAAGTTCAAGGTCACTCAAATGAGATGTAAAAGAGTCAGGATCCTAACAGGAGGTTGCTGGGTCAGAACTCATTGCAGAGAGTTACTGCCCCAGCTCTATCTGCCTGTGCAGCCTCTCTGGAGTTCAGTGATGCCCTCTATTTTGTTTCTCTTCTCAGATGGTTCCCATAGCATAGTGGCATTGGTGGGAAGAGTGCCATAGAGCTTTTGTTACACACACTGACACCCCAGCCTTGTACTGACTAGGATGGCATGACTTTAATGAGAATTCAACAGTTTCCTCAGAGACCCTGGGTACAGCTGGATTGCCAAGATGTTTCATTTTGAGACAAGAGTTACTATCAGGAGACTTCCAGCCCCTGCCTGATCAATCCTAACCTAAGCCTTGCACGGGCAAGCCAAGTGTATGTTCAAGTTGGGTGTTTGAACTGAGGTAGCTGTGTGTCCTGCTTAAAGGAGTCCAGCTTAGAAAAGTGTTCTTCCCCAAATCTCCTTGTTCCTTAGTTGTCCAGAACATTTCAATTGCTATTTATCATTTTTTCTAATTGCAAATGTAATGGCTACTTAAGATGGAAGTCCCCACCTTAAAGGAATCATGGGTAAACAAAAATTATTTTTGTTTCCTGCTCCTTCATGGTAAATACAAGTACAATTTGTGTCTCCCCCACATTTTCCCAATTTTTCTGTGTCTCCATTTCTGTCTCTGTCTGTCTCTGTCTGTCTCTTTCTCTCTCTCTCCTCTCTCTCTCTCTCTCTCTCTCTCTCACACACACACACACACACACACACACACACACATACATAACACATAACACATACACACACAGAGGCATACACTAAATCTTTGTTTCCTTTCCTGAGATAGGAACATAAATTCCTCTACCTGTAACCTTTCAGGATTACATAATGGATGCTTAATAAATTATATTCTATCTACTGTAGTTAGACTTTGATTGTTCAGTTTTTTCCACTTGACATTCTGTAATGAACATTTTCCATGTGTCATTAACTACTCTTCAAAAACACGACTTTTAATGGCTGCATAATATGCCGTGACTTAATGAAGCATAACTTATTTAACAATCTATCCTCATTGAGCTGAGAAGTGTTTTCTAATGTTTTGCTGTTAGGAGTAGTCCTAAGCACGTAAGTCTTTTTCTAAGTTTGTCTTTGTTTCTTCAGGTCATACTTTCCAAGCTAAGTGCCAAGGACAAAGAAGATAAAAGTTGAAGGTTTGTGTACCTATTATCAAATTACTTTCCTGAGTGCCGGGAGAGCACAGTCTTCTGATACTGCCATCAGCACCAAAAGTTACCAAGTATTTAAACCACCACAGAAATACATGTGTCACCACATTAATAGAGGTGAGAGTGAATAAGCAAGACAGATTTTGGCACATCTTAAAAGTCATCAAGTCAGCAAGGTGGGGTCTGATGGCTCAGCAGGCGACATAGCTTGCTGGCACACAGCCTGATGACAGGAGTTCAAGCCCCAGGACCCACATGATGGAGGGAGAGAAACCACTTCCACAGCTTGCACTTATCATGGTTAAGTGTGAGCATGTTTGAGCACACACACACATGCATATAGTGTGTGTGGGATAAATGTACAAAGGGCATTCAATCCTTTAAGGGGACAGACTCAGAAATATTGATGGCATTTTCTTTTGTATCCACTGCTTATAAACTACGTACCCTTCAGAGGAGTAAAGATGTGATGTCTTTTCTGGTTTTTAATATTAGCCAATATCTTCAAACACCTTCTACTCTTCTGGTCTCCATTGCTAAATCCTAATCATCCTGAAGGGGACTGATAATTGTGGCAGTTGAACAAAAATGATTGCTACCTGCAGAGGCAATCACTTCCATCTCCTGCAGAACTGATGAGCAATTCATTATCAAGGATGTAATTGCTATAACCCTGGGAGGAAAGGGATTTCTCACACGATTTCCAGGATTTTGTTCATTTGACCCCTGTTGGCTGGAAATTAGCCTTCCTGAACAGAAATTTGGAATCAGGCTGGGGCAGAAGGGTAAGTACACATTGGAAAGTAAAAAGAAAATATTTGTTTAACCTGCCTTGAATTTGTGACATTACCTTTAAGAGGAAACTGTGTCCAGGAACAGAGTAACATCCTCTTTGAATTATGCCAATCCTTGGCAGCAAGTACACAGCTGGATTCAGTCAGAAATGGGGAAAAAGCTGAAGGTATTTCCAGAGAAGTGCATTATGTGCTTTGCCCATGTGAGATCCTGACTTCAACACCAACCTACCTTCTCCTCAATAAACAAAATACAAAAGGTGCTCTATAGAAATGGTGTATTAGGAGCTATGCTGAGGTGGCATGGTACAGAGATAGTCAAACTGCCTGTACCAAAGTCTGGCTCGATTCCAACTCAGGTAAATCTGTCTAAGGTGTCCACATCCTGAGTCTCTCTCCCTAGGAATAAAGTTAATCCTAGTGCCTATCTCACACGGGGTTGTCTTCACTCAGGTAAATCCTCAAACATGGATCCCATAGAGAGTAGAGTAATACCATTATTAAAATGTCTTAAAATTGCTTTCAATTTCTGAATTTAAATTTTCCTACTCTCGTGCTTTAATATAAAGTGTCCCTCATGAACTCATGCAGTAAGGGCTAGATTACCAGCTGATGGGCTTTGGTAAAGTCTTTGGATCTTAGAGGCTATAACCTAATCAATGGCTTGATCCCTTGATGGATTCACAACATGATGGGATTATTTGGAGGTGGTAGAAGTTAATGAAACACAGGTCACTGGGGCTTATACCTCACCTGACCCCTTCTTACAACCTCCCTTTCTTTGCTTCCTGTCCATTATCCACCCTGAGATGACCAGCCTGCTCCCCTCCACACTTTCAGCACCGTGATTGATAAGTTTCTCCACCGTTGCAGCAATCAGCATCAGGCCAAGTTAGGAAAAGGCCAGGTTTAATGGACGAACTTTCCTGGGTAATTCCCTGGCCCCACAGACAGGAGATGGGGGTGAGAGACTGGAGGAAAGAGAGCATCTAGTCTCCCGGATGCTGCTTAAATAGGCCGAGGGAGTGGTTTTGGCCTCTTTGGGGAGGAGCAATGTTTGGTGGGCTCTGAAGGGGCGGGTTCAGCAGCTTGCAGCCCAGTTCTGGCCTGCTGCGTGGGCTGCACACCGGCCAGGAGTCCGAGCTGCTGAGGCGTGGGTGGTGCTGGGGGTGGAGCCTGAGCCACACAGGAAGCTGTGTCCAGAAGACCCCCTCCCCAGCCCCCAGGTAGAAAGCAATTCCACTAGTCACCTGGTAGATGGGAATTGTCCACCCAGAGCGGGATGCCAGGGGCTGAGGTGGAGCTCCTACCAAACATTCCTGACTCTTTGGGTATAGGGACACTGGTTCAAGTCTGGCTACTTCCTGCAGGCATGGGACGATGTGGGCAAGCGGAATAGTCAGAAGTTGGTGGGTTCACATTCAGTAGGAGGTGTGAGTGGGGGAGCATCTGGTCAATTGTCCTGAACATGTTTCTTGTGGAAGCAGAGAAGGCAGGTTTCTAGGAAAAAATAGATTATTAACATCTGCCCTAGTTGTACTGTAAAGATGAATGCATAGGACAGAAGAGCAGATAGGCCCCTCATTGGGACATCTTGGAAAACTGGAGGGTGGAGGGTTCCAACTGCTGGACAGACCATGTATCCTAAATAGGTGCTTGCTTGAGCCTGGAGAGATGGTACCAACATGGATGTCCCAGGAGCTTGGCAGCCAAGGGGGTGGTGAGGATCACAGTATAAGGCCCTGTCCATCGGGGCTCAAGAGACTTAGGAGCTAGCTCTTTGAGGAGTACTCTGTCCCCTGGGGAGAGTGTGGCAGGCTCAAGGGCTGTTGGGTGTGTTGGTGTTGGGGCAGGGAGATAGCTGTCAGCATGTGAATAGAGAAGGGACCTCAGAAGAGAGAGGTAGGGGAGGTACCTGGCCAGTGGGGGAGTTTGGGCTGGGAGGTGGTGATTGAGGAGGAAGGGCCTTCTGTAAAGGAGTTCAAAAGGGCTCAAATCTGTAGGAGAGTATGGGGTGGCCCAGAGGCAGGTAAGGGCAATGGGGAGAAGAGAGGGCCAAGATAACTTGAGTTCAATGGAGAGCTTGGTGAGCTGTTGTTTGATGAATCCATTGGCTTTCTCAACTTTTCCTGAGGATTGTGGATGATATGGAATGTGGAGCTCTATGACCCTGGAAGTGAAGGCTGGCCNGTTGTCCATTTGTATGGTTTGTGGCAGGCCAAATCTAGGAATAATGTGTTCCAGGAGTATTTGGGCCACCACGTCTGCTGTTTCCCTGGAGACCGGGAAAGCTTCTATCCATCCTGTAAAGGTGTCAACCATAGTTAGGAGGTAACAGAGTTTTTTATGTGTGGGCATGTGAGTGAAATCCACCTGCCAATCCTCGCCTGGTTGGTGTCCTCNAAGCTGGTGTAGAGGCTGATGTATCTGCAGAGCTCCCTGTGGATTGGTCTTGGAACATGTCTGGCAGGAGGAGTGGACCTGTGAAATATGAGCTCAAAGATGCGTGGGGTCAAAAAGGGGCTCTAAGAAGTAGAACAGAGCTTTGGGGCCTATGTGTAAGGTCTGGTGGATGTCTGAAATGATAGACAGTGCCTGGTCCTGAGGAAGGATAAGGCAGTTATTTAAGTAGAACCATCCATCCTTTGTCTGTGTGGCCCCTTTTTTCAGGAGCTTGTCCCTCTCTTCTGATTGATAACAGGGCTGATAGGAGGGTGTCAGAAACAAAATATGTTCTGTTGATCCAGAGGAGCTGGAGGCTAGTCCCCAGGCTACTGAGTCAGCCTTGGCATTGCCTAAGGCCACTGGGTCCTTGGAGGACTGGTGCCCCCTGCAGTGAATTATGGCTACCTCTGCAGGGAGCTGGAGGGCCTCTAAGAGCTTGGCTATAAGGGGTCCATTAACTATGGGGGTACCCTTGGTAGTGAGGAAGCCCCTTTCCCTCCACAGGACAGAGTAGATATGGGCTATTAAAAAGGTATATTTGGAGTCAGTATAGATGTTAGCCCATTGACCCTTGCCTATCTGGAGTGCTCTAGTCAAGGCGATCAATTCAGCCTTTTGTGAAGAGGTTCCCATAGGCAGGTGAATCGCTTCAATTGTTTTAATGGAAGTGACCACTGCATATGCTGCCTGGCAGTTTCCTGATCTGTCTATAAGAGAACTTCGATCAACAAACAGGGAGAGTTGGGGGGTTGTGAGTGGTTGGTCTAGGAGACCAGGCCAGGGTGAACGTAAGGCCTCCACAGCCTCTGGGCAGGAGTGAAAGGAGGTACCTGAAGGGGAGGGAACAGGAAAGAGGGTCGCAGGGTTTAAGGCAGGACTGGAGGCCAAAGTAATTTGAGGGTTTTCTAGAAACAGTAAGTGAAAGACTTGGACTCATGAGGGCCCCAGGAGGGAGAGAAAGGAATGGCTTAGAAGGTCTGAGTGGTGGTGGGTGGAGTATACCATAATTGGCTGAAACAGGGTGATTTTGAGAGCCTGCCTCATGAGTTCAGCTGCTGCTGCTAGGGCTCTCAAGCATGGTTGCCATCCACAGACGGTGGGGTCTAGTTGTTTGGACAAGAATGCCACAGCCCGGTTCGAAGGCCTGACTGGTTGGACTAGAACCTCGGTGGCCACTCCCCACCTTTCATCTGTATAAAGGTGATAAGGTCAAGAGGGGTCTGGAAGAGCAAGGGTGGGGGCCATTAGAAGGGCATCTCGCAGTAAAGAGAAGTGGTGGCAGTCAGTGGCCGGGTGGGTAAGGGGCCCCTTGGGAGTCTCTCTATCTGCATGGTATAGAGGCTTGGCTATAATGGCAAAGTTAGGGATCCAGTGACGGAAGAATCCCATCAGGTCCAAAAATGAGAGAATCTGGTCTGCAGTGGTCGGGGGCTGCAAATCCCGGAGGGCTTGGACCCTGTCAGAGGTGAGGGTTTTGGACCTGGGCTGAGTTGAATACCGAAATATATCACAGTGGGAGAGCATAGCTGGGCCTTAGATGGGGAAACACGATATCCCAGGGAGCCGAGGTAGTTCAGAAGTGAAGAGGTGGCCTGCTGGGACAAAGGCAGAGTGGGACTGCAAAGAAGGAGATCATCTACATATTGGAGGAATGTGCTAGGACCAGAGTCAAAGGTGGAAAGATCCCGAGCCAGGGCTTGGCCAAAGAAATGGGGATTGTCCTGAAAACCCTGTGGGAGAATGGTCCATGTAAGCTGCCTGGAGGACCGGGTGTCAGGGTCCTCCCAGGTAAAGGCAAAGAGGAAGTATGAGTCAGAGTATAAAGGGACAGTAAAGAAAGCGTCTTTTAGGTCCAAAACAGTAAAGTGGGAGGTGGCAGGAAGAATGCTAGAGAGGAGGTTGTAGGGGTTGTTAACCACTGGGTGGGTTGGAATAACTGCCTCATTAATGAGGCGGAGGTCTTGAACTAAACTTACCATTTAGTTCCTGTTTAAGCCCTGGAGTTTAAGCCCTGGAGGACTTACATACAGCAAGAATGGGTGTGTTGCAGGGTGAGTCGATAGGTATTAAAAGTCCGTGAGATAAAAGGCGGGTGATAATAGGCTTAAGGCTTTGGCAATGGGTTTCAGAAATAGGAAATTGGGGTCTGGAAGGGAAGGAGGAGGTGTTCTTAAGGTGAATTAGAAATGGCTGGTGGTGAGTAGCTACCATTGGAGTTGAGGTATCCCACACTTGGGAATCTACAGGATAAGGGAGGGGAGGGACAGGACAGTCTAGGGTAGGGACCTGTGAGGCTATTAAGGGGAAAAGAAAATGGGACTCAGGAGAGGTTGTGGGAGCCAAGGTGAGGGTGGCCCCAAAGTGGCTGAGAATATCACGACCAAGTAGAGGTGTGGGGCAAGCAGGTATAACCAGAAAGGAGTGTGAGAAAAATCTCCCTGCGAGAATGCAGGGAAGTATCAGGGCCTAAAGTGGGAAAGAAGGGATCTCATCCATTCCCATGACAGATATTGGCAAGGGAACTGTAGGGCCCAAGTGAGATGTGAGAACAGAATAGGTAGCTCCCATGTCCAAAAGAAAGGCAATGGACTTACCCGCTACCTGCAGCATCACCCTAGGCTCGGAGAGGGCAATGGGAGTCACCAAGTCTAGGCCCCATAAATCCTCTGCTAGATTTAAGAGTTCAAAGGCCAGAAGAGTCTCAGTTGCTGATGTTGATGAGGCTGGACCTCTGTGACATAGCACAGAGGTTGAGCCCACATGGGGGCACTCTGATTTCTAGTGCCCAGGCTGTTGGCAGACAGGACATGGCTTCTTGGGCAGCTGGAGGCCAGGGCAATACCGTGACCAGTGGCCCTACTTGCCACATTTGAAGCAGGATTCTGGTGGAATTGACTCAGGCCAAGCTCCGTAGGGATGGAGCCTTGTGGCTAACTTCCCTAGTCCCCCTTATGGGGGCCCTGATGGCCTCAGGGCAGCTGCCAAGGCTTGGGCTTGTAGCATAACCTTCTGTTGTAGCCTTGTCTGTTGGGATGACCGGCTATTTCCTCTCGAGCATTAAAAACTTTAGAAGCCATTTTCACCAATGCCTGTGGGGGAGTTTGAGGGCCCTCTTCAACCTTTTTTAATTTTTTTCTAATGTCTGGTGCTGATTGAGTTTGAGAAGAAACTGGGGAAAATTTGGGGGCATCAGGCCAGTGTGTAGAAGGGGACCAGGATGTAGGTTGAGGCATTGGGGGATAGGGAGGAGCAGAGGGGGGGAGGGGAGGACCGGAAGGCGAGTAAGGAGGATGAATTTGGCCAGTGAATGGAATAGGTGGCCCCATAGGAAGGGGTTGGGTAAGTACAGGTTGGGGAAGTGGGGGAGGAGCCAGTATCTCCGGCGCCATGGTGAGGGAGGAATTTTCAGGATCCCAGTTCCCAGATAAGTGGGAAGTGGGCTTCGAACCACAAATACCCATTTTACAAGTCTGTGCTGGAGACCAGAAGCCTAACACAATGTGTCCAATGTGGAAGGCCCTGGGTCAAAAACTGGGGGATGTGGAAAAATTTCCTTCAACAGAATGTCTTCTGGAGAAGGGGTCCCATGGAACAAAGGCAGCCCTCAGTTCCAGAATGGGTGGGGTGGAGTGAAGAAGCCCTCCACTCCAGTAAGGGTCGGGTGGAGCAGTGGCAGCTCCCCCCTCCAGTAAGGGTTGGGTCAGGTGAAACGGAGGTAGTCCCCCGCTTCAGTAAGGGTGGGGTGAAATGGAGGCAGCCCCTGCCCTGCTCTAGTAAGGGTTGGGTGAAGCGGAGGCAGCTCCGCTCTGGTAAGGGTTGGGTGCCTGGTGCGGCAGGACACCCCCAAAAATGAAGAGGCCCTGGGCATCCTAGGCAATGACCTGTAAAGGGAACTTACCCAGCTGAAAGTTGATCTCAGTCCGGCATTGAGCAGGTGTGGGGGAGGGGGTGTTTTTCCACCACTTGGCCCTGGTCCAGTGGGGAAAAATCAGCCCCCCTTGGTGGAACCTCCAGATGATTAGTTTCTCCGCTTTTGCAGCAATCAGCATCAGGCGAAGTTAGGAAAAGGCCAGGTTTAATGGACGGACTTTCCCGGGTGATTCCCCGGCCCCACAGACAGGAGATGGGGGTGAGAGACTGGAGGAAAGAGAGCATCTAGTCTCCCGGATGCTGCTTAAATAGGCCAAGGGAGTGGTCTTGGCCTCTGTGGGGAGGAGCAATGTTTGGTGGGCTCTGAAGGGACGGGTTCAGCAGCTTGCAGCCCAGTTCTGGCCTGCTGCGTGGGCTGCACACCGGCCAGGAGTCCGAGCTGCTGAGGTGTGGGTGGTGCTGGGGGTGGAGCCTGAGTTGCACAGGAAGCTGCGTCTGGAAAACCCCCACCCCTCGGGTAGAAAGCAGCTCCACCAGTCGCCTGGCGGCCGGGAATTGTCCACCCAGAGCAAGATGCCAGGGGCTGAGGTGGAGCTCCTACCAAATAATGATGTTCTGCCTCACAACAGATTGTGAATCAACAGAGCAAGGGATGATGGACTAAAGCCTGTAAACCTGAGGGCCAAGGTAAAGATTCCCTCCCTTAAATTGCTCTTTAGGGTATTTTGTCACAATAATCAAAAACTGGCTCATATGTTCATCGACTATAAATATTTTAGTCACTAAAGAGCTAAATTTTAAGTTGTTACCTCCCTTGTATGAGCCCTCCATTTAAAGAGATCACAGTGAGAAAGGGGGTAACATGGATTGTAAGTATCAGGAACATGTGAGGGTTCATCTCTACTACCCAGGACATACAATCTGCCATTTCAAATGTTTTCCATGACACTGTTGTAGCTGAGGTTCAGATCCTCTTTGTCCACTAACTATTTTTATGATTCAGAGAAAATGACTCTCTAAGCCTCATTTTCCTGGAAATGAGAATAATAATAGTTCTCTTTTCATCTCTCTACAATGTCTGTCACATAGTGAGTGATCTGATAAGGCTGGCTTTTCTGATTATTTATTAATAAAATCTGGGGCTCATTCAGATAAGTAATCCTCCTAAGATCATAAAAACAATAAATTAAATATGTGAGATTTGAATACGTATCAGTCTGACCAAAAATACCATAATATTCTGTTCTGTCATGTTGACAAACTAACTGTGTGTTAGTAATTCATTCTCAGAATCCCATCAAAGGTTAGTGTGGAACAGAATTTCTTCCTAGGTCATAATAATCATTATTTCAATGTTGTGTTGAAAACAGTGAAAAGACTAGATAAGAGTGATTTCCTTGCACAGTTATTTTGAAGATTGGAAATAATTTTTGAACATATTTTCTCATTAAGCAGTAGCTATTTTGGATTATGTAATTCAAAACTAAAGAAATGATAGGGGATTTATTAATCTATCAGGTTTCCNTAGAGAAATAGAATCATTAGAAAGAATACACATTAAAGGGAGATTTAATAGATTGTCTTACACAGTATGGTCTGGGTAGCCTAATAATGGTGGACTCATGCTCAATGGAGGCTCAATCTGTGAAACCCCAGGCCAGAGAAGCTGCTTCTAATAACTGAAGAAATGTAGCAGTGGCAGCAGCCAGAGGGATGAACTCATCAGCAAGCATGCAGGCAAGCGACCAAACAGCAAAGCTCCTCTTTTCCCATGTCCTTTCATCTGGAAGGTTCTGGAAACACTTTGGGTGGGTCTTACAGCTTCAAGTAATGTGATCAAGAAAATTGCTCACAGGAGTATCCATCAGCTTGCCTTTAATTGATTTAGATCCAGTCGCTGTGACAACCAAGATTGACCATGGCACTCTGCATATGATTATTGTTGAGAGATGTAAATATTATGTTGTACACTTTTGGTAATAAAAACAGCTAGAAGGTGCCATCTCTGCAGTCAAGGACCATTGCTGTCTACAGACTTTATCCTGAGGAAACTGCAAGTGACTTGCCTATAAAAATATGTTATAACTGCATTTGCTTTTGTTAATTTGGATACTTTCTCTCTGTCTTTTAGTTAGGTTGGATAAGGGTTTGTTTATCTTGTTGATTTTCTCAAAGAACCAACTCTTTGTTTCATTGATTCTTTGTATTGTTCTCTTTGTTTCTATTTTATTGATTTCAGCCCTCAGTTTGACTATTTCTTGCCATCTACTCCTCTTGGGTGTGATTTACTTTGTTCTAGAGATTTTAGGTGTGCTATTAAATTGCTAGTATGAGATTTCTCCAATTTCTTTATGGTGGCACTTAGTGCTATGAACTTTCCTCTTAGCACAGTTTTCATCCTGTCCCATAAATTTGGGTATGGTGTACATTTGTTTTCATGGAATTCTAGGAAGTCTTTCATTTTTTTTTCTTTATTTCTGCCTTGACCCAGTAGTCATTGACCCAGTAGTACAGAGTTGTTCAGTTTCCATGAGTTTGTAGGCTTTCTATTGTTTCTGTCATTGTTGAAATCCAGTTTTAATCCCTGCTTGTCTGATAGGATGCAGAGAATTATTTCAATTTTCTTGTATCTGTTGAGACTTGCTTTGTGACTGAGTATGTGGTTAACTTTGAAGAATATTCTATGAGGTGCTGAGAAGAAGGTATATTCTTTTGTGTTTGGATGAAATTTCTGTAGATGTCTGTTAGGTTCATTTGGTTTATAATGTCTGTTAATGCCAATATTTCTCTGTTTAGTTAATGTCTAGGTGACCTGTTAATTGGTGAGAGTGGGGTGCTGAAGTCTTCAACTATCCATATGTAAGAGTCTATGTGAGATTTAAGCTTTAGTAATGGTTCTTTTACAAATGTGGTTGCCCTTGTGTATAGATATTGAGAATTGAAAAACTATCTTGGTGGATTTTTCTTTTTGATGAGTATGAAGTGTCCTTCTTCATCTCTTTTGATTAATTTTTGTTTGAAATCTATTTTATAGATACTAGATACTATTTTGTAAATACTAGAATAGCTACACCAGCTTGTTTCTTGGGGCTATTTGCTTCGTAAATCTTTTTCCAACATTTTACTTTGAGGTAATGTTTACCTTTGATGTTGAGGTGTGTTTCTTGTATACAGCAGAAGGATGGATCTTGTTTTTGCATCCATTCTGTTAGTCTGTGTCTTTTTATTGGGGAATTGAGTCTATTGATATTGAAAGATATCAATGACCAATGATTTTTAATTTCTATTATTTTGTTACAGTTGTTGTTGTTGTTGTGTATGTGTGATTATTTATTGCCCATGGTTTTATGGGTGTAGTTAACCTCCTTGGGTTGGAGTTTTTCTTCTAGTACCTTCTGTAGAGGTGGATTTATGGATAGATATTGTTTAAATTTGACTTTATTGTGGAATATCTTGTTTTCTCCAACAATTATGATTGCAAGTTTTGCTGGGTATAGTAGTCTGGGCTGGCATCTGTGGTCTCTTAGAGTCTGCAGCACATCTGTCAAGGATCTTTTGCCTTTTAGAGTCTCCATTGAGAAGTTGGGTGTAATTCTGATAGGTCTGCCTTTATAGTTACTTGGCCTTTTTTCCTTGCAGTTTTTAGTATTCTTTCTTTTTTCTGTATGTTTAGTGTTTTCATTATTATGTGGTGAGGGGATTTTCTTTTCTGGTCCAATCTATTTGTTCTTTAAGCTTCTTGTACCTCTATAGGCATGTCCTTTATGTTAGGAAATTTTTCTCCTATGATTTTGTTGAAAATATTTTCTGGACCTTTGAGCTGGGCTTCAAATTATTCCTCTTATTTGATGAGAGTAGGGTATTGAAGTCTCCAACTATTTATGTGTCTATGTGTGATTTAAGCTTTAGTAACATTTCTTTACAAATGTGTGCCTATTCCGTTATTCTTAGGTTTGGTATTTTCATAGTGTCCCAGATTTCCTAGATGTGTTGGGTCAGGAATTTTTTAGATTTAGCATGTTTTTTGACCAGTATATCAATTTCTTCTATCATGCTTTCAATGCCTGAGATTCTCTCTTTCATCTCTTGTATTTTGTTGCCTGATGCTTATGTCTATAGAGGGAGCCCACATCTGACCTACCTGGATAGCCAGGAACCAGGAACTGGATAGCCCTGAGACCTGGGAAAGAAGTGAACACAACTGCCAAAATGAGTCAGTGAAATGATTCCTAATAATATTCTGTTATAGTCATAGGTTGGTGCCTAGCCCAATCGTTAACAGAGAGGCTTCACTCAGCAACTGAAGGGAGCAGATGCAGAGACCCAGAGCCAAACACTAGGTGGAGCTCAAGAACCCCAACAAAGAGAGGGAGGAAGGATTGTAGGAGCCAGAGGGGTTGAGGACACCAGGAGGACACAACCCACTGATTCAAAAAGCAGGGCTCATAGGGGTTCACAGAGACTGAAAGGACATCACAGAGCCTGCATGGGTCTGACTGAGGTCCTCTGCATATATGTTATGGTAGTGTAGCTTGGTGTTCTTGTGGGACTTCTAACAGTGAGAGTGGAGGTGTCTCTGACTCTTTCACCTACTCTTGGGACCCTTTTCCTCCTACTGGGTTGCCTTGTCCAGCCTTGATATGAGGGTTTGTGCTTACCTAGTTTTATTGTAATTTATTATGCCGTGTTTGGTTGACATCTCTAGGAGGCCTACTCTTTTTTTGAGGGGTGATGGTAGAGGAGGAGTAGATCTAGAGGAGAAGGTAGGTGGTGGAGGGGAGACCTGGGAAGAATGGAGAGAGGGGAAACTGTGGTCAGGATGTAATGTATGAGACAAGAATTTAAAAATTAAAAAAAGAACCACACCTACAATTTTTGTATATGAGCCACACATCTTCCTATATTTTCTCCTAGGGAAAGTAAAATTTTGCACACTGGCCAGTGTGGCTAATGTTGACAAATTACTAATAAGGCAATTAATGAAGTCCAGTTTGTGGTTATAAGCTAATATCAGACCTTTGTGTTTCTTTCTAAATCATTTAAATGATATTAGTCACAGAGGTGAGACCTTCTTGCCAGATGTAGAAATTTTCAGATAGCTGTGGTGTTTAAAGCAGGGAAGCAGAAATATCTCAGATAAACAGGAGGCTCAGCTTGAGATCACAACATATCACACAAGTAGAAGAAACTAGAATTTCTGGGTATATTTCATGGTTATGTTAGGCATCATAGGGATACTCACATATTTGCATACAGGGGTATACACAGGTGTGCACATACTCATGCACATGTACACACAGGCACACATACACATGCACACTCACACACATACTCTTCCGAATACAGTCTTCTGCTTATAATCATAATGAAGAATAGGAACAGGATTTCTCCTTTCACATGAAAGTTAGAACCTATGGATGAAATGAAATATGTGTTTTCAGATCATGAGCTTCAGGAGTACAGTGGTCCCTGGAAGAGAAGAACCCATATCCTGTAAGCTTCACAAATAACTAACTTGTTACTAGAGAGAGTTTTGAAGCNATGGTGTAGGAAAGGGAAACTTTTAAACTGAGGCAGATTTGGAAGTTCAGATAGACCTACCTTCCAGAACTGGGGGGCCACAGGGGAGGACACTGAGGAGGAAGGAAAGGAGGGGAGGCACACAGGAGAGTCCTTGGATGTTCTCAGCTGAGTAGCAACCAGCATACATGTGTGAAAAACATGCCCAAGTTTAGGGTAAGCACTGCTTGCTAGTCCAGAGGAAATAACCCTAGCACTCAAACGGAACAGCCAGGACCAGTTCCTATTCCCGATGATTAGAATAAAGATGCCATAAAACACAGAACCTTGGCAGAGTGCTTGTACAAACAATGACTCTCACTTCATAAAATGAGTGCGGAAACCCAGAGTAGTGAAAACAAAGCAATTTACTATGACCTTGCAAAGCACTCAGGAGGGTACAAGCTTCACATTGCCTAGGTCCTAAGTTTGCTTAAGTCTGTCTTTTTCTCGACAAACACCATGTGTGACCTCATCTCTGTTTTTACATCCTGTTTATTTTCAAGATTATCATACACATGACCATGCAGGCAAGTTTGGATGTGAGTAATTTTCTACTCTAAACTGAGTTTGAGTAGCTTAGCAGAGTTGGGGATGATAGATAGACTAGCAAGCATTAGCAGGTGTCTGGTTAATTTGTAACTGAAAATGAGCCACTAGATTTTAGTCCTAACATTGTACAGTTCAGTGTTCATGGCCTTGCTAGCAAAAAAAGGCATCCCTAGAAAAAGCTTGCTTTGGTTCCTCATAACAAAGCTGAAAACCAAGCTCCAAAGGATTAAAAATTTCCCAAGTAGCCTAACTGCACCTTAGGAAAATTTCAAGAATGTTTATAGAAATACAAAATTATCTCACATCCAAAAATCTAAAAATCACAATACAAAAATTACCGGGAATAATATTATCCACAATGAACAGAACAGGTAAATCATAACAGACTCAGGAATGACACAGATAGCAGAAATAATGATATAAGGACATTAACAGTACTATACACTTACCTTGTGTGTTCAAAAATATGGAGGGAAATATATTCATTAATAGAAACATGAATGAAATATTAAAGACCTACCTGCAAGAGGTGAATATTACATTGGAAAAAGACTAATAGATTAGACAACAGTATAATCATTTCAAATATAAGTGCCGAGAAAAGAAAAACCAAACAAAATCGTAAAGACTCACACCCACGAGTTTTGGGCAACTTTAACCAATTTAACACAACCTGAGACTTTATGGAGTGGATGACTGAAAAAGTGTGTGAAGAAACCATGACTAAGAATTTTAAAACTTTATAAGCTTGTTGGCCCAGGGAACCCAACAAATCAACACACAAGAAGCACAAACAAACACAGAAAATTACAGAATCATGTAAGGGGTGAGTTTCATAAAAAGAACCAAAGTGACAGTGTTCTTGTGAGAAATAACACAAGCAAGAAAATTCAGTGGAGCAGCATGTTAAACTTGAGAAAAGAAAGAAGCTGTTGATATACAACTGGATTCTATACCCAGCAAGACTGTCCTATAAAAGTGAAAGTGCTGGGTGCAAGAAGTGTATGGAAAACCTGTCAGCCTCAAGGTTCAACTCTGTGCTTACAACTGTTCTAAGGACAGTAAGTATTCCTGCACATGTGTGTGTGTTACATGAGTACGTTTGTATGTTCAAACAACTATTTTTTAAGAAAAGACTGCTTTAGGCATACAAAAATCTGTCAGAAGTAGACTGGCACCAGTAAGGTTGTTAAGTAAATTTTATCAGCAGAAGAAAAATTTTCTCAGAAGTAAGTGTGCAACCACACAAAACAATGAGGGACACCATAAATATGGGAATGTCTGTCTATTTATCTGTCTATAATTTTTCTTATATTTTATATTTCTTTAAAATATACTCTATTTGCAAAACAAAAGACTACTACTTAGAGAGTCCTGTATGTGGTTATCACATTCTCTATTTTAGAGACAAGAAAACTTGTCACACAAGGGAAAAACATCCTCTGGATATATCTGATATCAGAGTTTACATCTCTCTCACAAAAGCTCTTTGATCCAAACTATCAGATTGTTTAATAAGTTTCTTATTTCCCAACAAGTTGGTAAATGTAAGGAGGCTTCAAAAAGCACTCAGNNAACTGGAGTTGTTCTGATAATGAGAACCTGGAATATCAGGAATAGTCCTGATAATAAGAACCTCTTAGTTAACTGGAATGGTACTGATGAGACCCTCTCAGTTAATTGGAATAGTTTGGCTAATGAGAACCTCTAAGTCAACTGGAATAATCCTGATAATGAGACCCTCTCAGTTAACTGGAATGGTTCTGATAGTGAGAACCTCAGTTAACTGGAATAGTGCTGATAGTGAGAACCTCTCAGTTAACTGGAATGTGTCTGATAATGGGAACATAGATTTGAAATAGAACAAAGATCTGAAGCCAACAGATAATTCCAAGTCCACCCGACACTGTTTCTCCTCCTCTCATATTCTAGTCAACAGTATTTTTTTGCTGCCCAACACTGCTCATCTATTTCTTTTCTAGAGTAGATTATGCTAACTGTGCCCTGTGAGAGATTAATGTATCTATTGTTTGTTCCATGATTAAACTTAGTGGGAACAATAAATTGCACAAGCTTATTTTCTATAGGATGCCATGGAATCATAAGCAAGTTGGCATGCATGATAAAACTGTAAGGAAAGACAATGAATGATGTTGCCCATGCAACTCTTACCCAGGGAAAGTTATTTATGCAACTCATGTGCCTAAGTGTTTACAGTGGCAATCAAGGTATCAGGTGATCAGAACAGGATACAGCTCTTAAGATAAACATCATCTTTGAGAATGAAGGCATGCATCTGAGTGATGATGATAGTAAGGGGCTAAAAATGCCAAGATCTACTCTCTACAATAGGTAAATAAATATGTTGAGAACTGGGGCTTTGGGGCTGGGAGGATGGCTTAGTGGGTAAATTGCTTTCCCTGCAAGTGTGAGGACTGATATGTGGATCCACAGAACCAACATAAAAGCCAGGCAGGTGTGGTGGCCCATATGTAATCACAGTAGTAGGAAGGCAGAGGCAAAGATCCTCAGGGCAAGCTGGCTGTCTAAAATAGCCCAAATCAGCTATTTCTGGTTCAATGAGAGACTCTGTCTCAAAATATGAGGTGCAGAACAGTTGAGGAAATAACTGGACACGAACTTCTGTCCTCCATGGGCACAAATGTGCATGCATGCCTTCACACACATGTAAACACACACACACACATGTGATTAAGAAAGTAAGATTGCTGTGGGATGTCTTTCTGTATGCTGTGAATATGTGTTGCTCTGATTGGTCAATAAATAGATAAATAAAGCTTCATTGACCTTCGGCAAGGCAGCTTAGAGACAGGTCGGAAATCCAAGCAGATGTATGGAGAGAAGAAAGGAGACAAGAGGGAGACACCAGCTGCCACCAAAGGAGCAGCAAGGTGCCAGCAGACCAGTAATGCTATGGCCATGTGGAAGCTTACAGATTAATAGAAATGGGTTAAGTTATAAGAGCCAGCAAGAAGACTGCCATAGGCCATACAATTGGTAATTAATATTGAGCCTCTGAATGATTATTTTATAAGCAGCTACAGGACCGCAGGGCCGGGTGGGACCTGAGAAAACTTATGGCAACATAAGATTTTAAGGGTTGAGGAGATGGCTCATTTGGTAAAGTGCTTGCTGCACAAACATGGGGACCTGAATTTAGATCCCCACATACATGGAAAAGGCCAGGTGCACACCACTAGTCCCGATGCCACAAAGGCGGAACCAAGAAGTTCCCTGAGCTCACAACCAGAGATTCTAGCCCAGCACCTTGAGAAACATTGTCTCCAAAAAATAAAGTGGAGAGCAATTGAGGAAGACACACCCAGAATCTCTGTGTGTGTGTGTGTGTGTGTGTGAGAGAGAGAGAGAGAGAGAGAGAAAGAGAGTTGTGTGAGTGTGTGGAGAGAGACAGAGAGAGAGACAGAGACAGAGACAGAGAGATGGGGGATATATACATACATACTCACAACACACATACATGAGATTTCCAAAGAAGGAATCAATTCCACCACAAAAACACTGGAAGCAAACATTTCTAAATTGGGGATGAAGGTTGTACTCAGCAGCTTACTTCATTTGCCCTCCTTGTTACCATTTTCATTGGTTATCATGAAATACACATTGTTATGGTGATGAGAAGAGGGCTCAACTAGATGCAAATTCAGAAAGATGTTTCAAGAAGCACCTAAACTAGTGCTTCTCCTGTTGGTGTGCATATGAATCTTCCTGGCTCTTGATAAAATTCAAATTTATATTTAATAAGTCTGGGATGGAATCTAAGACTGATTGCTCCTCAACACATTGTATAAGGCGATGCTTGTGTTGTTGGTCAATGGACTTCATTCTGAGTCTAAAGGATGCATCACAGACATTTGGGAAAATACATGCTCTCTCAAGGTTAGGCTTAGTGCTGCTAATCTAACAGGGATGGACCTCATGGAACCACCAAAGTCTCATGAGACACTCAGAACTTTTCCTTCAAAACTCACCACCTAGAAAGGAAAGTGTAAATTAACAACATGTGCTCCTAACTAGTGCCACACAAAACAGTCCACACTCTTTACCTTGGGTTTCCAAGTCCTCTGTAAACTGCCTCCACTTGTCTTAAGTTCTTTTCCATCATGGTGGTCCCTTTCAGAACATCCACATTAAATACTTGGAATTACTTAATTGGGTAAAAGTAGTATCAACCTTAACTTAAAAGGTTATTCTTTCTCCTTGCCTGTTCTTTTCTTGACATGAGATGTCCATCTCAGACCTCTTCATCCTTCAGAGCTGTAAGTGTAAGCACTACTTCCTGGGTTTTCCTCAACTATCCCAACAAGAACATTCAACTAGACTGAGTCTGTCCGACTAAGCTGGGATTTTCACCCTTGAGTTTCTCTGCCTATAAGCAAAGGTGGGAACATTTTACAAAAAGAGAAGGAAGAGTGGGCTGGTAGATTTTTTAATAGGGGAAGAGGGAAAGGGATCATTTAGATCACATTTAGACTTCAGCAGGGAATACATCTATTACAGGGAAAGGTTGGGTTCTTGGAACTTTGAAAGACAACTGGGCAACTATTCACCATATTGAATTTAGTCCTCAGGACACAGATCTGTAACCAAAGTTGCCTAGATACTCTCCTTATTGCAAAAGTCCAGCAAAATAAGCCCAAGACACAGCCATCATTATGCTATAGATACAGCTGTCATCATGCTGTAGACATAGCTATCCTTATGGTGTAGACACCACATTTTGATGAAGTTGCCTTTGAGTCCTCCATGTTCCTGTAAGCATCCCCAGTAACCAAGGTTCACTAACCTGGATCAGGTGGAATAATTTTGCTGCTCTGTCATTGGTGCTTTATCTGGGGTAAGTAATGTCCGCTTACATCTCACAAGGAAGAGTCACACAACAGAATCACCATATTGAACATAGTTTGCATTATATATATATTTATATATAATGAAGCCTGCCTAGATACTCTCTTGTCAAGTAAACAAAAACAGCAAAACAAGCCTGAAGTCAGAATTATACTGTGGACACACCACCTTTAGCGAAGAGAATACACTGNTTTTTTTTCCCCATTTTCCATCAGTTGCCTATGACCTATTTTATCTCTTAATTGCATGGCAAGGTAATTATAATAATAAAACATCCTCTATAGTTCTACATAAATCACTCCATGCTGCAGAGGATGTGTCTGGTCCAAGCTAATTCTCAGTCCAGATAAGCAACAGAAATTGAAGGGTCAATGGGGATAGAAGAGCTTCAACTCTCCCACCAGTCCATGGTGGGGAATAAATGCCTTCTGTTTACACAGAGGCAGGACTTGCCTCTTCCTCAACACATGCCAGGCAGACACAATGAAGGCTCACCAATTGCCTTGTACCTATAAGCAGAAAAGAGTATATTTTCAGAGAAGCCACATTTCTGGAGAAATTTCCTGCATAGGAGAAGAAAATACTGAAAATAAAGACCTTGCATAAGAGAGAAAAATGATTAGTCCAGCTAGATGGACTGAAGAGGTATTCCTGGCATGGATGGAAGAATTACAGGGAAGTAACCAGGAGAATCGATCCCATATGCATCCTTTTAATGTGTCATTAACTATTAAGTGGGACACATACATATGATGTGTCAAATACACTACATAAAACTGACCTGCTTAATGTCCTCATATTACTTGCAAGGTGATACAGGAGAAAAAGCACATATTGTTGACCAATGCATCCCTAAATAACCATGTCTATCCACCACTTTAGAGTATTTGGAAATAATTTTTCAGACATGATTAGTGGAGATGGGGCATGCTGGATCAAGGTTTATCCCAAACAAAACAACTGGCATCTTTTTAAGAAACGGAGAGGGCACACAGTGACACATCTATAGAAGAGTACTGTGTGTAAATGGTGGCAGAGACTGGAGGAGTGTGTCTACAAGCCAAGCAGTGTGCTTAGCTGCTGGCAGCCATCAATGTCAAAGAACAGGTTCACCCTCAGCCTCCAGCACCTTAGTAGCAGACTTCGGGTCTTTTGAGCCCTGGACAAACACAACTTCTCTTAGATAAGCTGCCCACTTTGTGGTTAGTTGTAGCAGTTCTAGTATGAGAGGTTACAAATCAGTACTTTATATCTAGATTTCAAACAAAATGTACCATTTAGATTTTCTGAACTAGCTGATAATCTTCACAGATCTTCATCCCCAGGGTTAGTGGCAAGAATTCAAAATTAACCAAGTTAAGTAAGCCTGAGGCAATCTTTTATATAACTTTTTAAGGGGACTCAGCTTCCCCTCACTATTTCTGATTTCCTCCCTGCCTCCTTACACTTCTTTCTCATTGGGTATTCAAATGAGGAGCTGGAGGCAGGATTATATGAAACTATGGCGACAGTGAAGGGAGGAACTTCCTCAGGTCTATCTGGTCAGATCCCATTAGTGAAACCTGACTCTTCTGGTCTCCATGGAGATAACCCTTTCTGCCTGGTTGCTGAGCTTCTGGCTGACATTCAAGGAGGAAGCCAGGGGCAGCTGAACTTGAGCTCTGTGCTCTTCCAGCCCAGGCAGGCCTTGGGACAGGTTCCTTTCTGCTTCTCATTCTGTATCTCCACCTGAGGTGAACCACTTCTTGCAGATTCCAGTCCATGTGGTTCACCTTCAGCACATGACTGTGCATTGTATGGCCTTTGATGTACTAACAAAGTCCAAGCTTCCTTGTAATTACCAGATAACATCCAAATCCTTTAGTGACTCAGAAGAATGCTAGAGCTTTCCATTCCATGAGAGAATGCAGAATGGTAATAGAAGGCAAGAGGAGGAGGCAGAATGCACTTTTTATAGTGAATCCATCATGTTGATAGAGAGAGGTAAACCTTTCTGGGAGTTTTGATGGCCTAATTACCTTTCTCAGGTCCCCCACCCTGCCTCTCAACACTGTTCTATTGCAAACTTGTTACCAAAACACACTTGGGAGGTGGTACATGTAAATCAAAGTCAATATGATTTTCTACAAAACAGAGAAAGTATTCCTTTAAATTTCCTAAAATCTTACCCTTATAAGTGATCAAATATGCAAGTAAGACATTTGGAGAGTATTAAGGATACAGCATAAGTGGCAGCGAATTTCTTAAAATAGTTAGCACATTTAGGGCAGATTAAGTTCTTGATTTTTTTTTCTTTAATTACCGTAGTTGCAGCTGGGCATGGTGCTGCATATGCCTGCAGTCCTAGCACTGAGACAGCTAAGGGAGAATTTTGAGTTCAAGGATGGACTGGGCTACATGGCAATAAAACAAAACAAGGGCAGTGGTCAGAGCATTATGGGTAATCCCACTATGAGCTATGGTGGCTGGAAGGGTAACAGATGATATACAAGCCTTTTCACAACTCAGCTGATACTTGATCCCTTGGTGATTTAACTGGTATCGACCTCAAACATGAGTGTGATTGCCAAAATTCCCTTCACGTCTCCAGACTTACACAAGTCTTCATAAATCACTTCCGCAAGAGTAGCTACAATTGTTTGCATTGGCTGCCCTCTTGAAGATGCTGCAGCTTAAAACCCAAACCAATGTCTCTGTCACTGGTACACCATTCAAAGTGAGGAAGACCTTAAACTTCATGGCTGTCAGAGCCACAGGAACAGCCCCCTGTGAACACCAGAAGTATCTGGAGATTAGAGTAAAGGTTGGTGGCAAGAAGAACCACAGATCAGGTTTAATGCAGGTCATTTGGACTAATTCATGAAGGTCAAAAGTACAGGAAGGTCAATGTATGACAGTCACATTCCAAGAGGAAGCAGGGATTCAACCCCACTGCCAACATTTTAGACCCACTTAGTGAACTAACCTAGGCAAATGTTGCTCAAAAAAAGCTGGTGCTGTCCAGAATTGTGGCATGATTGGGTTGTTCATTACACTTGTGTAGCTGTAACCAAAATGCCTAGCTGAGTAGCTTAGGGGGTGTGACAGCTTTTACTGGAAAGATATGAACAGATGACTACTCCACCCAGACAAAGCACTGATGAGAGACGGGAAGATATGATTCTACCTAAGTCCTACTTAGTGAGCTGCAGTGGGATGTCTTTTGGTATGCTGTGAATATGTGTGGCTCACATTGGATAATAAATAAAGCTATTTGGGCCTATGGCAAGAAAGCTTACAACTAGGCAGGAAATTGAAGCAGAGATACAGAGAAGAAGGGCAGAGTCGGGGTAGACACCAGCCTGCCATTGAAGGAGCAACAAGATGTTAGCAGACTGGTAACACCACGGCCACGAGGTGACATATAGATTTATAGAAATGGGTTCATCTAAGATGAAAGAGCTAGCTAGCAAGAAGCTGAAGGCATAAGCTATACAGTTCGTAATTAATATAAGCCTCTGTGTAATTATTTTATAAGCAGCTGCAGGACTGTGGGTTGGAGAGATTCATCTTGACTGCTGGGCAAGGCAGGACTGGAGAAACTTCCATCTACAATAAGCCAGTGAGTTTATTTGTCTTACTTAGAAGGCATGTGTGAGATATTACTTATAAGACTATAGGTCTCACCACACATGGATGATGATTTCCCCATACCTGCATAGATGAAGCCCTCATTCATTAACTTTCCACCCAAGGTGTACCCTAGGATATCATAGGACTGCAGATAGCTGGGCAGAATTACACACATTTGAGAAGGATTTCATGAGACAGTGGCTGGAATCTCAAGTCCCTAATGACCCTTCCTTCCACTCTTATGTGTCCAGCAGGCCTTATCTCTCAGGACTTCTACAAGAAATTGCAGCTGCTCTGATGAAGATGGGGATGGCAGTGTTTGCAGCCAGGAGGAAAGAATTATTTTTAGCTCACAGTTTCAGAAGTGTCTGTCTGTCATGGCTAGCAAAGCATAGCAGAGCAGAACATTCATGTCATAGTGGTCCAGGAAGAGAATAAACTAAGGAATACAAGAAGGAGGCAGGGCAAGAGACATCCCTCAGGGACGTGTTCCCAGTAACCTGCTTCCTAGGACTAGACCACACCTTCCATAGTTCCACCACCTCCCACAGACTATTCAAATTCTGAATTCATCAAGGGATTGCTCCATCCATTAGGTCAGAACCTTCAGGGCCTACTCTCTGTAAATGTCCTCACAATTCCACTCAGAGATGGTACCCAAAGCAAGACCTGGTCCAATCATGTAGATAACTGAGATTAACCATCACAGTAGGCCACTAAAACATTCTGAGGAAAGGAAACCTAAAAGCATCATCATCATGATGTTCAAGTTCTTCAGCAGGTATGTGTGTATGTGTGTCAGTGTATGTATGTGTGTGTGTGTCTGTGTCTCTGTGTATATCAGTGTATGTATGTGTGTATGTATATGTATGTGTGTCTATGTGCATGTCTATGTGAGTCTGTGTGTCTGTGTCTATGTGGGTGTCAGTGTATATGTATGTCTATCTGTATGTATGCATGTTTGTATGTGTGTGTGTGTCTGTCTTGCTATCTGTTCCAGGGTATACATATTATCATGGTGGTTTGAAGTGCTAACAAATGCTTTAAAAATATTAACAGTCCAGTTGGAAGGCAGTCCCTTCAGGCTCCTCTGTCACCTCCTATCCTCAAAAGGGCTCTGCATACACGCTGCCTTCTAACTTTTACTTTCAGCTATACTAAAGAGAAAGAATTTTCTAGCTACTAACTTCTCATCAGTCAAGGACAGTTCCTGAGGTAAGCTGATCTGAGTTAAGTCACTCTGAGTCTGATGGTTGCTGGGTAGGAAATTTCCAGCTCCTTCTTGGCTGTTCTTTCATTGAGAGCATGCTGGCTTCCTCTCCCTCACCCCTTCTTCCCCATTAGTAGACTCTTCATCTTCCTTAAAATCACTCTTATTCTCTTCTGTGAACTATTCTTCCATATATCTCAAAGGGAAATTAGCTAATATGCTGTCACAGAAGCCCCTGGGCTTCATACAGTGCATGCTGCCATATTGTATTTATTACACAGTCATTTCTGCTTTCTCTAAGGGAACAAAGTATGCCACACTCTATGTCAATTTAGGTCAGGAGCTGTCCACTCTGAATTCCCAGAGAATCCTCTTTGAAGGTTTAAGAAAAGTAGCAGACACCTTGGAGAACCTAAGGGTTCTGCTTTTGTTAGTCATGGGGTTGATGTTAGCTTGGATGTTTCAAATTGGAATTTTCTTCTATTTGTTATACAGGATCTCATCTTGTTGCTTAGCCAGGCCCAGAACTCCAGACCTCTTTCCTCCACCTCCTAAGCTTGGGATAACAAGCAGACCTTATTGTGCCCAGCTCTTAAAATAAAGTGTGTGTGTGTGTATGTGTGTGTGTGTATGTGTGTGTGTGTATGTGTGTGTGTGTATGTGTGTGTGTGTGTTCTCCTGCACATGTGCGTGCATGTGAGTGCACTTGCAGGTGTGTGCTTGTGTGTATGGAGGCCAGAGATCAATGCCACTTATCTTGCTCAGTCACTCTCCACCTTATTTTTGAAATGGGATTTCTCAATGAACCTGGAGCCCTGGGATTCAGTGACACTGGCTAGCCAGCAAGCTCCAGGGATCTGCCTGCAGCCACATCAGCCCCAAGCGCTGAGATTACAGAAATGTTTTGCTAGACTTTTCATGTTGGTTGGGGGATATGGACTCAGATTCTTATTCAGTAAAATATTGTACCAACTGAGCCACCTCCTTGGTTCCCCAAACTGGATGTTTCAGAATATCACAGATTATTTGAAAGCACAGCTGAGGCTACGAGTCCCTGTCCTCAGTTTGGCAAAGGGTTTTATGTCAGATATTTTGCCATTTAACTGTTTCATGATTTTTTTAGTTAAATTCTATTAACCTTTACCCAGTTCCCCCTACAGCTGCTGTTAGAATGAGTCACCAAAATATCACTTGTCCCTGAAAACCTAAACAGAGCTTTGAAGTGGGTGTCTCCGTCGGTCAGTGTGATCCTCCTGAAGGGGTTCAGAAAAATACTCAAGAAAAACAACAACCTGTCTCTTTGGGAGTCGAGCAGCCTGTTAACACTATCTGTACACAAAGCCCATTCAGACCCTAAAGAACACTCTGGGGCCAGACATAGAATACCGAAACAAGTATGGCAGATCTGGCAGGAGTTGCTCTGGAATGATGGAAGTCCACTCAATCTGCCTCCTCCAGCCCTGGAATCCAAAACCTGCTCGAAGCCCTTTCCTTGTCATTCCACCACATGAAGAAGGCTGCTACCAGCAGGAGGGTGTAGGCATTGTCCTGTTTACTAGTGTGATGCTCAGATTTAAGGGTGGAAAGAAGTTTTGTTAGTCAAAAAATGATCAACTAGGAGCCTCTAGGGAGACTTTGTCAAATAACCTGATGTCACAGAGAAGAGAAGACCCTTGAAAGATAGCCACTTTAGCGACCTGTGTACAGATGTCCTCCATGCTTAGACTGTCTCTGGCCAAACTGGAGATGCTCTTCTGGCAATCATGTGGCACCCACTTGTGTCCTGAGCCGACAGTGAGGCATTTCTCAACCTTGCTCCCTTCTCCCCAGTATTACCTGGAGACTGGTTTCCATTTCTCCATTTGCTAGTAGGCAAGTGAGCTTCAAACCCAGTAAGAGTAGACAGGCTCCATCTCTTCCCCGTTTATTATTTGAAAGCCCCTATTAACCTGGTCTAGACTGACCTGATAAAAGCAATGGGGCCAGCTTATGAAGGACAGAGCCATTCCTTGCTTGAAAATACCTTCTGCTGCTGATCATCATTTAGAATTAATTCTCAGCATTTATGGCTGTGACTATTGTACTACACTGCCCCATCCCGAATGGAATCACATCACCCTGCTGGGGCTAGAGTGAAATCCTAGACAAAACTACCTAGCATACAAAAGATGGGAGTGGGAAAAGGCTTATTCTGGGTGCACAGCACTGGGCATTAGGGGTTTTTTTCCCATTGAAAAGATAGAAACCATAAAGAGTCAGTGTAGGGAATTAATAATTGTTATAATTAGCAGGAGGCAAGCATTGTCTACTGGTCTGGAACTGCTGAAGAGATTATATACTTGTTCCATTTGATCCTCTTAATAATGCTGAGAAAAAAGACTATGCTAACTATTACCCTGACTTTGCAGATGGGAAAATGAATGAGTTTCCTAGATATATACAGCTGAGAAGTGAGGAAGCTGGAGTTTCGCTTCAAAGAATGTTGATGATGGCCTGTGGGAGTTGGCTGAGTTGGCTGTGCAAACATGAGGACCTAAGTTCAAATCCTCAGCACCCACATCCAATGCCAGGCATGCAAATGTATGCGTGGCTAAGCTCTTTTCTGAACATAATTAATTTAAAGCCATAGACTAGTACATCTCTTAGCCTTGGTCAGAGTTACCTCTTCCAGCAGTGGGTCAAAGTAGGGACTCAAGGTTGGGTAAAGTGCTGAAAATAGGTGACTGTTCAGAGTGCTTGGTCACAA
>LZPO01097770.1:41726-53477 GCA_001675575.1 Neotoma lepida
TCCTCCTTTCCTAGAACAAGGAGTAACTCCACCAATCACCCAGTCCTCAGATCAGACTCTAACATGATGGTTATTACATACTGTACACTGCCCTTGTCCAACCTCATTGGATTTTCCAATTAATGTAGTTTACATAGGTTCCCTTTCTCTTTCTCATTGTCAGTTCCATAGATCAGCTGACACCCCTGCTCTGATAAATTACTGAAAGTAAGAACCTGATCATATCACTGTCTCCCATAAGNGTTCACTAGTATTCAAAAAATTCTTTGGATCATACTTTACAACTGACCTCATCTGTTGCTATTCTCCAACTTCCAACTTACATCTCCTGTGATGCAAAAAAAATTATTCCATTGTATCTGCTGTTGTTTTCATGTCCCTGCACTAAAACATACCCTTATACATTCATTCTAGAGAACTTCAAGTCTATAGGACCCACCAAAGAAGCTCCTCCCAATCCCAGCTATCCAAGTGAAGGATATTTTTCTCTTTCCTCTTTGGCACATCTATCATTTTCCCTGTTGAACATTTTGTCATATTATATTTTAAATATTTAATATTGAAAATATTTTACACTAGTTGCCTGGATCTTTATGTTGAAAGACTCCCTGGCACTACAATTAAGTTCTAATTAATGTTTTCACTTCAAGAATAAAGCAACAGGACTTGTCATCCCAAGTACTGAAACATGTTTGTTGAATCAAACTACATTTTTATGAAATGGGTTGGTGAAGCCAGTTCNTCTAAGCAGGTTTTTTCCTACAGAATTTTATTTGAGAGACTCAGTCCTTGGCCAGTTGAAATAGCTCAGCGCAAACCAGGTCTGATTTCCCTATTAACATAGTGCTTGCAACTGAGATCACAGGATAGTGATCAATGTCCTAGGATTAGACAAACAATATGCCTCATTTAATTAGATAAAAATGTGTGATGATTCGTGCTTTGTAGGCACAATGTATAGAGGCTATTACNGTTCTTGTTTTATATTATAGAAGACCATTAGAGAGAACATATGTAAGACTACAGATGACCAATGAGTAGGACAAATAGAGGTTTCAAGTCAGATTTGCATGCTTCCAAGGGGCACACACTAGTAGTTGATATTACACATCTGCAGTTANTCATAGCTGAAACTAGAAATACAAGAGAATCATAAATGTTGAGCCAGTATTTCTCCCATCCTCATGTNTCCTGAAAGGTTCAGTGAAAAGCCCCATTTTCTTATGAGGCAGATATGGGGTAGATGAAATGGATGACTGAATCCAAAACAGCATTTTGTACAGATTAACCAGCCAATATAACTCACATAACAANCCAGAGAATTCATTAAAGTGGAGACAGTTATTAATTAGAGTCCTAAGCCACAGTCCACTGAGGTACCTTAACCAACTACCTGCCCATTGAATTTGGAAGAAGTCAGAGGTTACTATCAGCAAAAACCTGTGAGCAGCACTCCCTCTGCTATTGGAACACACAGACATAAACACACACATACACACACACACACACACAAACATACATATGTAGTAGAATATTATTTTAAGGTGTGTTACTTTTGTTTATTTAACTCTGTGGAGCTGTGTTACTGTGCTTGTGTAAAACACCTGATGGTCTAATAAAGAGCTGAACAGCCAATGATGAGGCTGGAGAAAGGATAGGTGGGGCTGGCAGGCAGAGAGAATATATAGAAGGAGAAATCTGGGAGGTGAGAGAAAGTAAGGATGAGGAGTGAAGAAAGAAGGAGACAGAGAAGGAGGAGGACATCAGAGTTCAGCCACCCAGCTACACAGCAAGCCACACAATAAGAGTAAAATTTACAGAAGTAAGAGAACCGGAAAAGCCAAGAGGCAAAAGGTAGTCAGGATAATTTAAGTTAAGGAAAGCTGGCAAGAAACTAAGCCAAGCTAAGGCTAGGCATTCATAAGTAATAATAAGCCTCTGTGTGTGATTTATTTGGGAGCTGGGTGGTGGGCCCCCCAAAAGAGTAAAGAGCCAAAAAATAAACAGCACACACACACATACACACACAAACACACACATAAACAAATACACACATGCAAGTATGTACATACACATACAAGTACACACACAAACATACACAAACACACACAATTCACTCACATACAACCCAACACATACAGTCCCAGAGAATATTCACCCAATGATATTAAGGCAATTTGAGTTCAAAAGTTTTAGGTACTAATGACAATTTCATCAATTTCTTACTTTTAGGACTTTGGTGAGAAAAAGTAACATTGCTTTCATATTTTCCATATGGAAAATTATATTTCAACTATCCCTTCTTGTATTATTGTTTTTTAATAAAAACACATAATATTGAGGACCATGGAATGAAACAGGTAAATTACATGCAAGAATAAAAAGATTTAGTATAATCCTTCTGGAGAGTAACTTGATAACATATAGAAAAGTCTAGAAATGTGTGTCTACTTTAACATAGTAACTCTGCTCCTGTCAATATCCTAAGCCACATGTCAGTAAGCCATCCGAAGAGTTAACTATTCTTTTAAACAGTATTTAGGAGCAGTCACATCCATTCTGTGGCATATCAACATCCCACAGTAGCAGAGCTGAGTCATTTGACAGAGACCATGTGGCCCGCAAAGCCCAAGGAATTCTTCTAGCAAGATCCTTCCAGAATGTTTGCTCATTATTGCCACTAAATTAGGGAAATGAATGTAGGCTGCTACTGATCCAGGTTCCATGCACAGGCTACTGCTTCCAGGGCTGAGCCTGAGGTCACAATGCCCTTGAGTTTCCAGGACCAGAGACTGACAAGTTCAATTTGCTCAACCCCATCCAAAGCCAAGGGCAACCCACCCAGCTGTGTCTTGTCAGAATTCATTCCTGCCTCAGCGTCTGTCTGTAGATGATATACACCCTTTCTCCCCATCCTGAGGCACTCCCCACAGTCCATGGGGAATCTAGATGACTTCCACAGAGGCACACACTTAGGAGGCTCCTTCCCCTAACAGTGAGTGTCAGCAGACGAGATGGTAAGTTTCTCCTTTCATATTTTGAAAGGGAGTGAAACCTTTGCCCCAAACACTCTTCTTCAAAAATGATTGGAATAGCTTCTGGTTCTTTCATCCTCCAAAGAACAAAAGGTATTTTTTTATTGTACTCTGCTATACATGTACTCACTTTACAATTGAAAATACCAATAAATGTATTTAAAAATAAGAAAATAAGACAAAGCCTAGTTCATACATTTTATTTATGTGTCTGTGTATGCACTCATGGGTGTGGGTGTGCATCTGCCCATGGAGGTCAGAGAACAACCTCAAGTCTCATCATTCCACTGGTACCAGTGGTTCTTTCTTTTCCTTCTTTCTTTCTTTCCTTTTATTTGTGGTCAAGGTCTCCCTTTAGCCTGGAACTTACATAGTAGGCTAAATTTGCTAGCCAGCAAGCCCCAGAGACCTGCCTGTCTCTGCCTCTCCCCAGTGCCAGCCTTCCAAGTGCCCACCACCAAGCCTAGTTTTGTTGTTGTTTTCTTTTCACGTGAGTTCTGGGAATGAAACTGAGANGGTCATGCTTTACCCACTGAGCTGCACCCTGCCCACAGAGGCTTTGCAATGACTAGTTGAAATTATGCAAATAACTGAATCATATAAATGTTTAACTTCTTCTGAGATATAACTGGAGCTATTGTTAATAAAGCCTGCTATTCTAAAACTATGGGTGGGGCTGTTCAGATTTGTAAAANTGACATTTCTACTTGCCCTACATTTCTTCTAAAAAATTAAATACACTCAAAGCAAAATTCCACAAAAGAAATAAATCATTCATACAAAAAATGTGTATGTTTACATCTTTTTGCCCAAAAGGATTGCTTGGAATACATGCATGAACCCTTAAAATCAGAGTTCTTTAGGACAGAGACTCACCTAATTAGTACTGAGCAAATTATTGAACCAACAGATAGAATGTTCCAGAAAAAGAAGGAGCCTCCTTTGCTGCATTAACAAAATGAGAGGGTGTAACAGTTTGGCAGATTATCAAAATTTGGCACCTAAGAATGAAACATAGAGAACATTTTCAGTCCTATCCTGGTTCTCTGCATCAGAGACGGATGAGAAACGTAAAGAAATGCATTAGTCACTGAACTCACTGGTGAAGGCGCTGATGCTCTCTGACTGAGTGGGATGCTCTTCTGAGGGTAGACTCTTCTCTACCCACCACTCCTACTGCTGAGAGAAACACTGGGAGCATGGCATTAGTACAAAGCAAGATGCACTTGGAGAGGCTTAGCAGCTGCGAGGTTTGTGGAGGGGAAGGGAACCTTCTAGGGACCAGGTCACGCCACACTGAGCAGAAGGCATGCTGTGCTCAGAGCTGCCAGGCCCTCACTTTATTCTTCACTCCCTTCTGAGAGCCACTTTCGACCTACAGTGGACTCACTTCCTGACAGGTTCTATATCATTTCCATCTCTTAGCTCAGGGTTCATTTTTCTCCCATTTATGGCCCTGCCTTACCCCTCAGGGAAGGCCTAACCACATTTCCTTTCCCCCACTTTGCTGATTCAACTCAGGGTACAGGTATTTAACACACTCATGCTCTGTGGGTGGCCTGGCAAGACCTTTTACTTCTGAACAGGATGCTGACAAAACTTAGGGTGACTTTTTTTTCCACAAAACGAAGTCTCCATTCTGCAGGGTTGAGGTTCAGATACCCCTGGCTTCATTCCCTATTCATTTGCTCTACCAGCTGAAAAGTGTTGGCACCCTCACCATCACTGCCAGATGACACACAAGCACATATGTAAATTTGGGAACCTCTTATCCTACAACCAGGCTCTGCTTTCAAACCAATAATTAATATCACTTTGCACTTACAATAGGCCTTTCAGCTTTGGAAATGTCTCCCAAGTACTCATTAATAAATCAGACTTACTGGCTCTAAATGTTTTCACTCTGCCTCCCAAGCTTTGATATCTCCCTAAGATGCACCCCTGTCCCACTCGGCATGAGGCATCACTTCTGACTCAGGAAGTTGACAAGAGCTCAGGGAACCCCAGCTCTTTAGTCTTGCCATCTGGGTTCCNTAGATTGCCTTAGCCNCATGATACCGCCCTCCCAGCCAACAACTCTCAAGGAAGCACTGCTTTCAGTAGCCACAGAGGACAATTTTTAGTTGGGCGTGTTGCTGTCACAAGAAGAAATACACATCAAAATTTAAATCCAGAAAGATAGGAATTCAAAACCCCCACTAGAAAAAGTAAGTACCTCTAAGCTCAAGCTATTTTGCAGATAAAATGGGGATGGTATCTATCTGAGTTAGTATTGCAATGGTGTTTCAAGGAGAAACACGTAGCATGCAATATTTAACACTAATCAGTACATGTCATCCATGGTATTAGCTACTGAACTCTGCGAGTTAGGTACAATTCCTAAACCATTCATATAAGGTTGAGTAACTGAGACACAGAGAGGTCACAGGCACTGACCNTGTGGCAGCTAATTGGGCACCTAGAATTTGAATCCAGAGCTTGATCTCTGATACCTATTAATAGTGGCTCTCAATGGATGACAGCTATCAGTAATGTCATGGTAACAGTGAGGATGGTCCAGAAGATTTCATAAAATCAACTCTACAGGGACCTGGATTTACCTAACCCAGCAATTTTGGTTTTTCCTCTTCTGTAGCAGAAACATTGTCATCTTTAATTCATTCATTAGTCTTTTGGGGCAGATTTGGTTAGATGAGGGTCCAGGGATCCTCCTGTCTCTAACTCTCCAGCACTGAGATTACTGATGTGTACTGGCATGTAGGGATCTGAAATCAGGGCACTGTTTTTTATGNAGCAAATATTTTAGCAGCTAAGCCATCTCTCCAGACCTTGGGGTTGAGTTTTAATAATTAAATATGTTGTTTCAGAAGTCAATGCAATGAAGGTTTAGAATTGGAAAGACCTATCCTAGAAGTAGGAACAGTGTAAAGGCATGAAGCATCACCTGAAATGATAGGACCATACCCAATAGTGGACTTTATTATGCCTTAGCAGGGCCATTGCGGATGATAGACAACCAAGATCTAATCTATGTCTTACCCGTTTTTGTGACTTGCAAGAGCGCTTGATGTCAAAACTCAAGCTTAGAACTTCATTTTGAATGCAGGTTGTACAAACATGTGAGGACCATGTCCTTCTGATGCCTGAGTCACTGCCCATATTGCCTTTGATCCACCAACCAATATGTGTTTCTTTTACAGTGAGCAATCCATATCCAAGCTTTGAGTAATCCCTGCCCTTTCTGCACAGCATAACCATTCCACCATTTACAAGGTACCCANGGATGCTTATGGCAGCATAAAGTGGGAGCTGTACTCTGGGGCAGAGGAAAAATAAACCTCTGAAAGTCTTACTTCTCTGCTCAGGATATTTTTACAAATGAAATCCACACAGCTTGTCACCACACACTCAATTATTTTTAAGCTTCCTGACCAGATTCACTGGATAGACCTTTGGGGACAGTAAGTGGTGACAGGAAGGTGGGACATGCTCTTGGCGTTGGTAGACTGTATCTTCTGGGAAGCCTGACATTTGGTTTGGCCAGAGAACATTTCTGGTGGAGAATGAGGGTGAAGTGAAAGCAGTCAGCCCCTTGCCTGTGCCTTATTCTTTTATAATCATCACGAACCCCACTTCTTCCCTTTTCAGAGCCTCGGAACTGACAAGAGAAGTGAAACTGGGATTCCACCTCCCTTAGTCCCTCTCTGTCATAGAGCAGATCACAGATAAAGGGGCCATAATTGGCTTTCTTCCCATGTTAGCCTTGGGTCATGACTCAGCTGAACAAGATCAACCCTCTTCTCCCACACTGACCAAAGCCTCAGCCAGATGGGGATTGTGGGCGGGTGGCTGCCAGTACAGAAAGGACAAGTCTGCGTGGGTGACTGTCTCAGGGTTTCCAACGGTGGTGTTTCTCAGCCCCTGAGCTCCCAGAATCAATCCAAACACAAGGTCCAGTGAAACTGATCCAGATTTTTCTGGGAACTAAGGTTGACTTTGCCATTTTTCATCTAAATATTGATAAAGGGTGACTGTTCAA
This sequence comes from Neotoma lepida, assembly GCA_001675575.1. Lineage (NCBI taxonomy): Eukaryota > Metazoa > Chordata > Mammalia > Rodentia > Cricetidae > Neotoma > Neotoma lepida. The sequence continues at coordinate 48,801 of LZPO01097770.1, forward strand.
AGTGCAAGAGCACCTTGTCACCTAACACAAGGTCATCATGCTGACCTGGTGCAAATGCTCCTGTACTAATAAGGGTAGCTTATCTGTGCATCTGAAGAGCCTGACAAAGGGCTTGCCACTCATCCCCACAGAACCTGGGAACTCAGGCAATAGCATCTTCCTCATGTTGTACATGGAACAACTTAGGCCAACACCTGAATGTCAGAGTAAATAGGAAATACATTTCTGAATCCTACAGAAGGTATTATAAGTGTGTGTGCTGCTTAGCAAGCTGGAAAAAAAACAGAAAGCTTAAACTCAGAGCATCTGTAGAATAAATCATTTCAGGAAAAGAAACCTATAACAGCAAACCCAGGGTTTCAAACTAAGTCTGGTATAAAAGGCTGTGCCTGCTCCCTCCACCTGTGATAGCATTCTTCACTCTTGTCATTTTTTGTTACATTCACATGTAGAATTGGTTGCCATGCCTGACATGATTTTGAGAACTGCAAGGATAGTATTCCCTTTGCTCTTCACTCAGGGCTTTCAGGGCTCTCGGGGCTCCCTTAATGGCTCTTGTCCTGGCTTCTCATGATTTTCTAGCCTACTGTGACCTCTCACTCTCCTGTTGTCTCTNTTACACAAATCTGCCTAAGGCACAAAGATCTTTATTAGCACAAGGAGCTTCTCACACATGCAGCAATTTAAGGTTAAGGGTCAGATATTGCTGTCCCTAAAGGTCCTAAGTCATTATCCTTCAGGAATATGTCACAGCCTAACCCTTCCCACAACAGCACCCTGGGACCTCTGCATTTTTCTTTCATTTTTAGGTCTCTAATCAACTATATTCGGTATTTTGAAATTTTGTCTAGGCTAATGAAATTATCTAATCTTTTTTACCACTATAAAGTCCTTTGTCACNTTCTCCCCTCCATTCAACTGCCCATCTCTACTCAAAGAAAACAAGCTAAGACTGTACTATCCTCCTAAATACAAGCAAACTTTGTAGAGAGCTTCCCTATCAAGTTCCTGGTCTTCCTCTCAACTAGTCATTAGTGAAGGAACTGGACAAAGAGGAACCAATGGGAAGAAGACAACATCTACTGAAGACCTTAAAGTGTATCTCATAAAGGGACAAGTGGTCCCATATTGCCAATAGTGTTATATCTAACCACAAATCATGGTAGTTTGGATTTTGTTGTTGTCCAGTTTTACTTTCAACTGTACATGTATTTCCACAATTATAAGTTCAAAGAAGCAATTCACCAAAGGAATATGTTAGGATTTTAAATTTTTATAATCCCAGTATAATTTGAACAGTATATATCTCAGGCATCTCATGTTCATGGTCTGTTTCCTCTAATAGTTGAACATTCATTTATACCACAGTCTATTCTTCTCAGAGCCTCTGACATAGAGTAGGGAGCTTTCTTGGATGCTTCTCCCAAGCCATGATCCAAGGATCAGTATGATTTCTGTCTCTCTCCAACATCCATAATATTTTCTATCCATCAGGAATGAGGGAGGGAGTTGAAAGTGCAGACAGAAACATCAGATACTTAACTACCTCCCGTGGAAATGACCGTAAGACCAGTACTCACAAACCATGATCAAAATGGCCNTGTAGTCAAGATAAGTGCAAAGGGTGCTGGGAAACATCAAGAGCACTTTGATCATAATCAGCAATAACAGTTTCTGGCACAACAGATTGCTCATAGAGGAAATATATTTCCCTTAACAGAGCCTCAACTAAACCAAGTCTTCATTGTTACCAATACAAATAATCATCAGATGTTCTGGAATTACAAAGTTCTTAAATTTTCAATTATTCCATACAAATCTGTAGGCCAGTTTCAATGCATAACACACATGCTTGTTTCCTAGCCCAACCTCTTACACCCAACATTTACTTAAAATATAAATGATAGTACAATAGGTACTGAAATTTCCCCATCCTTTCCAAAATTCCAAGAATGATTTTTACTTTCTTTATTATTTGTCCCTTATCTGAATAGAGTTGGACATTCCTACATCAAGTTACATGCCAACTAATCTTTGTCTCAGAATTCCACTTGCACAAAGTTAAAAATTGATTCTTCAAGCAGTCTCTTTCCAAATGAAACTTCTTCCTCATCATTTTCTCTCTGTTTTGGCAGACAAGCAAGACTTATGTCATACCCTTGATGTCTGGATCTCCTTGGAGGTGGATCTAAGAATGAAGAGTTTTGAATGGCTCCCAGTTGAGTTCTATAGTGTTCTTCCTGTGGTAGCCTTTCGCCTCCACAAAATTCTAGGCGAGTCCAANGTGGGCTGTGGATGACAGGAAGTGAAAGATTCCAAGTCTGTCCCCAGTGAAGAGTAGATGTATTGTTCTGCCACAGTAATGTCCACAGATAGGAGAAATTCCTTCTGCAACATCCAAGGTATCAAAAATATTATCAAATTTTGAGTACACATGGAGATCCATGAGCAAAAAGTAGACNTAGGAACTTGTAAGAAAAGACAAAAGAGAGAGAAGTCTCATTCAACAGAGTAGTCCTTCCATAGACTTTGAATTTTCTAAGATGACATTCTTAGTGTTTCTTTGTCATAACTGAAGTTCCCATTGGCTTTCATGAAATAAGTCTTGACCTCAACTCAATGTTGAAATTAAGGTGAGGAGGGAAGTGATTCTTCTCCCAACCAGAAAGTCCTGTCTCTAGGACCTAGGGTTCTGGGGCACAACTTATGAACCGATTGCTGCCCCAGTTGTAGGCCAGCAGGGAAGACTCCTGTGGGCAGGTCTAAGTAAATGAACAGGAACNACAGATNCAAGCATAACCAACAGAATACAAGAGATGGAAGAGAGAATCTATGGTGTAGAGGATATGATAGAGGAAATAGATTCATCAGTCAAAGAAAATACTGAAGCCAAAAAAGTCATAACACAAAATGTCCAGGAAATCTGGGACACTATGAAAAGACCAAACCTAAGAATAATAGGGATAGAAGAAAGAAAAGAATACCATCTCAAAGGCACAGAAAATATATTCAACAAAATTACAGAAGAAAACTTTCCCAACCTAAGAAGGAAATACCCATGAAGATACAAGAAGCTGACAGAACACCAAATAGACTAGACCCCTCAAAAGAAGTCCCTTCTGTACATAATAATCAAACCACTAAACATACAGAATAAAGAAAGAATATTAAGAGCAGCAAAAGAAAAAGGCCAAGTGACTTATAAAGGCAGACCCATCAGAATAACACCTGACTTCTCAATGGAGACTTTGAAAGCCAGAAGGTCCTGGACAGATGTAATGCAGATAATAAGAGACCATGGATGCCAGCCCAGACTAATATACCCAGAAAAACTTTCAATCACCATAGAGGGAGTACACAAGATATTCCAAGACAAAACCAGATTNAANCAATACCTATCCACAAATCCAGCCCTACAGAAAGCACTAGAAGGAAAACTCTAACCAAGGAAGCTAGATGTACCCACAAAAACACAGGCAATAGATAATTCCACAGTAGCAAGTCCCAAAGAAAAGAAATATAAACACACTACCACCAAAAAATAACGTAAATTCATAATCACTGGTCATTAATATCCATTATTATCAATGNACTCAATTTGCCTATAAAACAACANAGACTAACAGAAGGGATATGAAAATAGGATCCATCCTTCTGCTGTGTACAAGAAATACAACTCAACTTCAAAGACAGACACTACCTCAAAGTAAAAGGTTAGGAAAAGTCTTTCAAGTCAAATGGACATAAGAAGTAACCTGGTATAGCTATCCTAATAGCTAACACAATAGACTTCAAACTAAAATCAATCAAAAGAGATTGGGAAGAACATTACATATTCATCACAGGAAAAATCCATCAAGATGATGTCTCAATTCTGAACATTTATGCCCCAANTATAAGGGCACCCACATATGTAAAAGAAACATTACTAAAGCTTAAATTGCACATTAAACCCCACAGACTAATAGTGGGAGACTTCAACACCCAACTCTCACCAATGGACAGGTCTGCCAGACAGAAACTTAACAGAGAAATAAGTGATCTAACAGACATTATGACTCAAATGGACTTAATAGATATCTACAGAACATTCCACCCTAACACAAAAGAATATACCTTCTTCTCAGCCCCCCGCCTGCCATGGAACTTTCTATAAAATTGACCACATACTTGGTCACAAAGCAAATCTCAACAGATACAAAAAAATTGGAATAATCTCCTGTATTTTATTGGACCACAATGCCTTAAAGTTAGATTTCAACAACAACAAAAAGTACAGAAAGCCTACAAACTCATGGAAACTGAATAATGCTCATCTGAATCACCAATGGGTCAAGGAAGAAATAAAGAAAGAAATTAAAGACATTCTAGAATTCAATAAAAATGAAAGTATAACATACCCAAACTTATGGGGCACTATGAAAGCAGTACTAAGAGGAAAATTCATAGCACTAAATGCCCACATAAAGAAGTTGGAGAAATNTCACACTAGAGACTTAACAGCACACCTGAAAGCTCTAGAACAAAAAGAAACAAACTCTTTTTGGAAGTTGCGGAGTTGGTGAGGTAAGGTTAGCATGCGGATGTTCCTATTCCTCTGATCTCTGTCAGGTTTTCACCCCTATATCTGGCTCCGTGTTTTTTATTTAATAAGACCATTTAGAAATTCATCTACAA
>LZPO01097771.1:7340-18664 GCA_001675575.1 Neotoma lepida
AACAAAGAAAGAAAATCGACCATAGTAGAGTTTAAGCAGAATGAGAAAGCTACATGTAGTAGCTCGTGCTTGTCAGTACCTAAACTGGGGCAGAACTAACATGAATCTAAGTCTACTCTTCGGTACAGGATGGTACAGGTCTGCCTGCACATCAATGTAAGATGCTGAATCAAAACTGAAAAACTATTAGTAAAGAAGTAACAATAACCAAACAGAAGAAGAGAAAAAGCAGAAGAGGAGCTGGGCCTGGTTATACAAACCTATTATAGGTGTGTGGACTAGTTGTGTGGCTTACAACAGGAAATATACAAATTCAAGGTCAGCCTTGGTGGCAGGGCAAGGCCAGGTCGCTTAGTCAGACCTCTTAAGCCTGGCAGTGTAGCTGAGTGGTAGATTGCTGATTTAGCATTTGTAAAATATCAGCTTTACACATTTATTTATTTATTTGAAAGTCTCACAAATATGTTACAATTGATACAAAACCAAGTCAAGCTGTGGTTCTTTACATGTAGGTTCTTAATAAGCAATACATAAACCATAGGAGAAAACATACACTTAACTCTAAATACTATTTCTCTTTTGTGATAGGAGTGGATGTGAGAGGTCAAGGAAAAGTGTAAATTGTCATTGTATTGATCTTTTGGCCAGGAACATATGTTTAATTTAAACAAATGAAAATACATCTTTTTAAATTATAAAACAGTATTTGTTTCCCATGCCCTAGATGGCTGACACTAGTCATTTTCAGGTGACTTAATTTATATTATGAAAGGTCATTTTCAGCTAGAATAAAAGATTAAGTATATCTTCTGACTTTTAAAAAATTCATTTTTATTTTATCCACAATTTCCTATAATTTTATACATATATAACATTATTCCATAAAGAACATAAAAGGATTGTGATAAATTACATAGATAATATGAAAGAAGAACTAGATTATGAAATATAATTTTATTATTTACTCAAAGTTCTTCAATGTTTTCTGGAAGTGTTTATAAGATAGTTAATTGAATTGAACTGTGTCAGAAAACATCCCTCACATTTCTTACTAAGACTGTAGGAAATTAAAAAACAAAACAGCAGAACACTTTGTAGCAATGGGCTTGTCATATCTCCTGCTCTCATCAAAGAAATGGTGGTTTAATTAAGATTAATGCTATAAGGTTTGATATGAAAACAGGAAAGGTAGAGAGCTTCCAGAGATTAAAAACCATTGTTTCTAATCCTATTTCATCCTAGAGCAAAAGTATGTCTTTAGTTGTTCTTGGCAGATAATCAACCNCATCCACAACCTTTTGTTGCTCTCTGTGCAGCAGGTGGGCAGTTGGGTACCAGAGATGAGTTTTGATAGACACGGAGTTTAGAAAGTGGAGGCAGCTGCTCTGAGTCACACTCACACCAGGTAAGAATTTACAGGGAGATAACAATGCCTGCAGGGTTATTTTGNCAAAATTTATTATTGGCAGGAAGAAAGCAATTTCATTATGCTGGCTAATGAGTCTACAGTCAGGATGTATATGTGGGCTTTATCCTGGTGATTCCAAGATTCTTTCAGAGAGTCTTCTCAATGGACATACATTTTTAGGAGATTTTGGATATAACAAGACTACACTGAAGTCTCCAGTTACGTTCCAAGAGATAGCTGTTATAGTTCAAGGGTGCAGATGATTAATTAAAAAATATTTTAAGGAAAAGTCCACTGTAATCACATTTAACACTCTGTTTATGGTACAGACTTTATTTGCTTTCAGCACTTGAGAATCAAGGTAAGTTTATCATTTTTTCTTTGTTTTGTTTCCTGAATCGTTTCTATAATACACAGAAGACAGGTCCAGTCTAGATATAATGTTTAAAAGAAATACAGCACATATTTTACTNAAGATGTAAAAAGACAAAGACTGTAAAAAAAAGTATACTAGAATATTTTTCCATGTTGAAGGCTTTCAAAGTCAGTGATTTAGGTTTCAAGCTCAGAATTTTAAAGAGATATCCAATGACAAAAGAAAAAATGAAGTTGTGAATGTTTGTAGAATTTAGAAGTTTTATGAAAAATTAAAATAGAAAAATGTACCATACAATAAAAACATATAACATAATTAAAACTAAAATTCCCCTAACATCTACAGATCCTTTAAGTAATGAAAAACTTTTCAAATGTGGAAGACTTGAACATATAATTTTCAAGGAGTGCAATTGAAGAACTACATTAGTCAGTCTTCACATTCTTCACCACTGTTCATAATACCTAATAATATTAAAGGAGGAGGAAAGATTTCAGAGGTCATAGTCCATGCTTGAATGTCTCACAGCTATAGTTCTGTGAGGAGGGAAAAATGCCAGGTCAATAAGAGAGCATAATGGATCAAAGGTGTTTATCTTGTGGCAACAAAGGAACCAACAGGAAGGGGCCAGGGAAACACACACCTTTCAGAGAAGTGTATCTAGGAACAGACTTCTCAATTTATTCAGCATTGAATTCTGAAGCGAGTGCACTCATGATCCTGTTATGTCTCAAAACCACCACCGCTGGAGACTAAGGCATTCACACTCAAACTTTTGGGGGCTCTTAATAGTCAAAACATAACAGAAACAAATTCCAGAAAAAGTAAATACAAAGAAAACTGTGTCCCTGAACATCATAGTCAATAATATGAAAACCAAAAGAATATAAAAATATTCATAAGAACTTCAGAAATAAAAAAAAATGACTTTGTATCGGACTGTGATGTTCAAGTAACTCTGGGCTGCTCATTAAACAAGAGAAACCATGAGAAAGTCGAATTTAAGGTTCTGAGAGGACAGAGGCAATGAGCGGAATTTCTATACCACCTAAGTATCATTCCTTCAAAATTTGTTTTGTTTTATATTCTGTTTGATTTTATTTTTGATATTTTTGAGACAGAGAGAAAGAACATAGAGTTAGGAGTGTAGGGAGTTGTGGAGAATCTGGAGTAGATATGGAATCTGGGAAAGGAATATGATCAAAATATATTGTATGAAAACTACAAATAAGCAAAAATATCTAAAACATAAAACATTAATAAACATATGAGTAAATATTTTGACAGTAATAAAACAAAAATCTCATGATAAAATAAAATTTATTTTTAGACATTTTCTATAAAAGAAATAACTAAAAGAAGGTGTTCGTATTGGAGGAAAACAGTTGGAGAGAAAACCTTTATTTTTCAAGATGAAAAAACATGCAACACCACAGGTCAATTGCTGTGCATATGTCAATAAATATTCTGTGGAAATGGTTCAGTGGGTAAGAGCACTTGGAATCCTTAGGACCTGAATTCAAATTCCAGGACCCACATAAAAATCTGGTCTAGTGTGGGGAAGCAGAAACAGGCATGTCCTGGGAACTTTAGGTTTTATGTTCAGGGAGAAATTCTATCTGAAGAGAATAAGGCAGAAAGTAATAGAGAAAAAAACAGTGGATGGTCTATTCTGGCCTCAGGATTTGCAAAATTGGTGTATACACTTGCACAGTCTCCTGAAAACACACACACACACTATATATATGTACACAACACACACACATACACACACACACACACATACACACACATACATACAGACACTCACAGAAAACACATGTACACACCAAACACACACCACAAAGAAAGGAGTACGCATACTACATGCACATACACATCCAAAGTGAACTTCCATTTAAATGATTTAATATAAAGGAGATTTTCTTTATTAACCAAGAAATGTGATGCTACATACAGGAAAATATTAAGAAGTTTACATAAAAATTCCAGTCAAACTAATAAGTGAATTTAATAACACCACAAAACATTGATGGAATGAAATTGTATTCTCAGCTACTTGTTCATTAGGATATAATTTATTTGGATATAGCTATGCCCCATTTATAGTAACAATAAAATATATCAAATATTTAGGCATAAATCTAAAAAATACCAGAGCTTTATGGTGTGAATTGCCAATTATTTATGATAGAAATTTTCAAAATATAAGCAATCATTTTAACTATGAGCCATGTTTCTGCAACAAAATGTTAGATATTTTGAATATATCAATTTTGCCACAAGGGACTTTAGATTTGAGTGACACATATCAGACTCTTATTAGAACATTTTGTTAAAACTGACAACTTGGCAAGTTAAATTTGAAATTCATATGGCTATTCCTTTGACTAGAACAGGCAAAACACAGCTGGAGACTGCATCCTTCCAAATGTGAAGACTTGTAAGGCAAGAATAATCAAGTTAGTATACATTGTCAAAGATTTCCAGACCCTAAGTCTAGAACAGAGAATCCCATGAGGCCATTAAATTTGTGTTCANTTATCATCATCAAATGCCTACCAGTGAATTTAAGGAATATCACTTCTCATTGGGGAGACAGGCATTTAACTTGGATGTGTATGTGTTTTCTCGACTTACACAATTTCTTCTAGTATAGCATTAGTGTAATTAGAAGGCAAAATCCTTATCATCAGAGAACATGTTTAAGTCATCATCTCACAGAAAATTCACTCAAATTGAATGAATTGAGGCAATGTACTCATGTTCATCAACTTCATTTGAGATATCATACTATCCTTTATTACCTACGGGCCAATATCCATGTCAGGGATATGACAAGCTCCATCCTGGTAATGGTTGGCTAACAAGACATTTAATTCTGTTGTCCAAAGCAGTCACATACTGGATATCAGTAATAACTAATAGTATTATTTCACCCATAGGTAAAGTAAACATGTTTAGTGGCAAAAGTCTTGAATATGGTATTTTTTACCTTTATTATTTATAATGATTCACTATGCAATGTTGCTTCTCCCCTTTTCCCACATAGACAATGCAAACTATTACATATAAGTTGTAAAAAGGTGGGGCTTATAATGACATACTTCCCTGTGAACACATGACTTGGGTTGCTCTTCTCATGCAAAAAGAGGAATGTCATGACCACCCGGTGATGACTGAGGTGTGGTATTTGTGGACAAATGAGTAGAAAGGAAATTATCTGTATCAGTTCTGGTTACATGGCCAGCTTTCATAGAGAGAACTGTAGTAGTTAAGTCCCTTCCCTTCTCTGCTTTGACACATATAATTTTTTCCACTCATAAAAAAATCATTGTTTTTCCTTCTTCCATTCTCCTGTGACTTAACATGAGAAGCATTAATAATTGATAACAAAGCATCACTGTATTTAAATTGAAAAACATCAAAAAGGGATTGTAAGAGAACCACACAATGTAGAAGAATCTTAAGGGACAAATATCATGACATAAAGGATTATGTTTATTTTATTTTTATTTTTTAGGTATAGTTTCATCTTAGCAGGAGGAAATATTGTCATTATGGTGTAATTTTATTTAGTCAGGGCTTTAATAAGCCAAACGGCTGTATGCATACTTATCTGGCAAGGATTTGAGCTGAGCTGGATTTTGTTCTGGGAATTTCTATCATCACAACCTTCTAAGGTCAGCTGCACTAGAGGAGACACTGCAAATGATGCTTCCCAGAATCCCTTCTCTAGGACATACTTTGCTGTAAAGAGATACTTGAGTAAAATAGTGAAGATGAAAGACAAGTGATTTCCTTCTGGATGCAGTAACAGAAATTCATGGGCAGATGTACTATTCATTATGGTTTTGAAGCAAGTACCCCAGATTCATTTATTTCCTTGATTAAAATAAAGCAGATGATGGGAAATTTCTGAGACCTACTTTCCCCACAGAGCTGTGTAAAGCTTACAAAAACTTACAGCATTTGTCTGAGTCTGTGTGTGTGTGTGTGTGTGTGTGTGTCTGTGTGTGTGTGTGCATGTACTTTCTTGTTCTTTTTTTCCCCTTAGACTGTGACATTGACTTAATCAGTACATTCCCTGAAAACTCCAAACTTTCTATGAGTTATTAATTTATGTAATGACATATACACTTGTCTATTACCTAACCGGATTATGTGGTTTTGGGTTTTATTATTTTTTGGCTTGCTTGTTTTTCCTTTTTTTCCACCAATTTTTTTTTCACCTGTAAATTCTATGGCAAAGGATGCCACTCGGGTCCATTAAAACAAAATCAATTATTCTCAGGGTGATGAATGTGTATAGATCCCCTTTAGTTCAGTCTGTAAATTTGAAAGCATTCAAGGTGACTGTTGAAGGTAATTTTTAAAACAAATAAATAGACTTTCTATTCAAGCTGGCAGAGCACCTGTAATGTTCTTAGAGAGTTTACTTCCAGAAATGATATTTGAAAATTAATAGCATTTGTGCTTACCCCAAAATGATTCATCTGTTCAGATAGGATGGAGTTGGGTTGACTGAATGTTGTTGATAAATCACATGATTTTTAAAGTGCAAGACCCATTCTCATAGCTTAAGGAACAATAATTTTGGAGATGAAGAGAAAAATAAATAAGAACACAGAAAAAAAATCCTAAAACTCTGCCTCATAGTCCACTTGTAAGATCAGTGTTAAAATATTTACACTTTGTGAAAATTAAATGATAAATTATATTGCAGGAAGATGATTAAGTGCTTGTTGATATGCAAAACATGCAACTTACAATAAGCAGTGGCCAGGAAGAGCTGAAATTTCTGAGTCCTAGTATTTGTGGAAAACAGCACTGAGATCTTTGTTGGAGTTATTTCTTGCATTTATATTGACATTACTTATTTAAGAAGGATGTGCATTTCTCCAAATTGAGTTATTTTCATTAAATTATAGGAATACAGATTCCTTTCAGCTTTCTGATCTTTTACTTTACTGTTGGCTGCTGTTTCCAAACCTAAGAAAATTTCCTGGAATACTTAAATGTTGATTGTTTTCTCCAACAATTGGTTTCCATCTCACTTTGACTTAATAGTTTTCATTTGTTGGTAGATATTCAAGGAAGCAAATTATTTGTTTCTAGGAAGGATCAGAAAATGTAAGTAACACTCAAGATAAGTGCTAGGGCATTTTTTGTTAATATAATGCTACTTGCTTCTAGTATGACAATAATTAAGGAAGGTATTTATACACATCTATTTGTTTATTAGAATTTTATGGGAACAAGTGGAATCTACTTTATTTAGAAATANAAATTCTTATTGCATTAACAAAAATTACATTTTGGTATATACTATTATCATTGCTTATTATATAAAAATAGCCTCACAAATTCATTCTGAAAATCACACAGACTACACTTGGAACCCTGATTGCTGAAATGCATTTTTCTTAAATTAAAAGTCCTTGATGCCTTGTCTGGTATTTAAATAAAATTTATGGCATGTCTTTTTTCCTCACTAATTTTTCAATCACTATAATGAGGTCCAATAAGCTCATATGTATAAACATAATGAAATGTGGCTGNACATAAGCAATATANGTAGCAATTTAATCCAGATCAAACAATATTTCTGACCTTGAAAATATATTATACATGCCCAAATAGTACTTTTCNAAAATCAATTACCATTATCATTCTCAAACATTTCTTCCACACCCAATCATCTCTTAGTCTTTGAAATTATTCTGTTGATTCTNTTTGCTCTTTGTCCTTCAACCCAAGTTTATATTTTCAGTGTGTCACATCTGATTAATTTAGTTATTTTATACTTTGTGTTCTTGATAAACCTTATTTCTTTATATAAATCCATTTGACTATAATAAAATTAATTTTTAAAAAAATTTCATTTTCATAATATTCCTATAGATGCATAAGTAAAATTTCACTGTTTCACAGTTTCTTTTTGGATCGACCTGCTTCAGTTGGTGGGCTTAGGTAAATTGAGATCTGTGAGGTTTTCTACTTTTGTAAGTTTTGATATGGTTCTTCTAGCTTTCTATTCAATTTCATTCTTTTTAAAGCATTTTTGTTATACTTTTATTTTTGAGATAAAAATATAATTACATCATTTATCCCTTCTTTTTCCCAAACTCTCCTGTATAACTCTCCTATAGAACCCTCATTGCTCTCATTCAAATACATGACCTCTTCTGTCATTAATTGCTGTTACAAACATCTGTTTCTACAAATACACATATATATTTCTAAATACATGAATACATATTTATCAGTCCATATAAATATTACATATATGTGGGTCTTTAGATTAAATATTGGTATTGGATAACCCATTGTTGTGCTTTTCCCCTCTGGAAATTAATTTTACTTCTCTTACTTTTTAAGTTGTCTGAAGTTCTTTGTGTAGAGTTGAAGCTTCTTGAGTTTCACAGTTTACTTTTTGTTGTTGCTCTTATTGAAGCTTTCAAATAGAACACAATCAACCATCTTACTCAGCTATTTTTCCTATAAATGCAACAATTCCAAGTATAGCATAGTAGTACCTATAAAATAGCTTTTATATCTTTGCGATAATCAACAGCTCTTTCCTTGGACTTCAGACACACTCATCAAGAAAGGAGTCATTCCTACTACTAGAAACCTAGCCAATTACCCAGGGTTAGAGCAGTCATGGAGCTTGGAGAACTACCTATAATCAACATTTTANTAAAAAGACACAATACCTAATTACATTCTAATTTCTTTCTCTGTCAAATAGAGAGAAAATATCACTGTCTTAGATGATTATTTTGAAAGTTAAAATAAAGTNATACACATGTTTTTAGCTCAGAGTCTGGCAAATAAACATGAACTATTTAAACTTCCCTAAAGTAAAACACAAGTTTAACGANGCAGAATAATGTGAAATGTAGACCCACTGTTACTCATGCTCAGTGTGCTTGAACTGCTTTCCCCAAGTCTCCATCTTTNCTCTTCTATGCAATGATTCCCCTCCATGAGTCTCATGCCAGGGAAACCCACAGCTCCTATTAACAAAAGCCAACACTACGTGTACTATAAAGTAAGTAGTTATCTCCATTTTTCAGATATACATAGACTTTTCAATCTTTGCTTTTACCTTGTAAGATGATTTTAATCACTGAATGCTGAGCTGTAAAAAATATAATCTATAAACCAGAGAATAGTAAACCCATCTTTGTTCATTAAATATATTTTCCGAAATTAATGTCTTTTATTTTCATGTTCATTATAACACTCTTACCACTACAGATTTACTATATTACTTGCAAAATTAGTAATTTATATAGATTTTACTTACTCTATGTTTAAACAGCATCTATATTCATAGTATTCTATCTTACTACATCTAATACTTGGTATATTTCCAATTATGTAAGTCATTCATAGACATGCATTTAAATTTATACTTTCATTTATAATTTTTTTATTTCTAATTTAATTAACTTGCACAAATATTTATTATTAATATTGGGATTTATCATTCAATGTGAAGACAAAAATGTTAAAATCCATATCAATCATTTAAAGTTAATGCAATATTTGCTATCAAAACTTTCCATCTCTTATTTTTCCTGTAGATAAACGCTGTTGTTTGGATAAGTATTCCTCAACGTTCTTACATTAACTTCTAAGTCAGGTATGTGTTACCGGGGGAGGTAGTAGAGCCATGTGTGTGGGGGGAACACTGTGAATTCCTTAGGTTATAAAAGTATGATTCTGGTAAGGATTTTGAGATCCCAGCCAATCAATTACTCTCTCTTATTTCCTGTAATATAATTAAGTAGTTTTGTTGTGACACATGCTAGTCNTATTACAATCTGTTGCCCCTCTTGATTATAGTGNCCCTTAGTTATGAACAGAGCCTGCAATAATGTGAGGTAAATAATCATTGTCTTTTGAGGCTGAAGAGAAGGTTCAATTGGTAAAGATATTATTGTGGCTAATGCACCAAGATGGACATTATTATCATCACTGCCATCATCATCATCATCATTATCATCATCATCATCATCATCATCATCAATCAGCATCTTATTTTGGCATTGTTTTAGGCAAAAAGACATTCCTTTCATTTCTTTTGAGCAAGAAATAGTGTTATATAGTCACAGAGTGTTTAAGCCTATAAACTTGGACACCATATTTGATCATCACAAAGAGTCATGTTTTCCTGGAACTTCCATGTCCTCATCTGTAAAGGGACTGCAATTTCCTACTAAGGTGTTATTAATTATGTGTTACTATAAAAAAAAGTATGATCACCTGAGTTGAGAAATCAGCACTCTTGTAAAAACTGGGCAAGAAAGTACATATGAGTAACACCAGTGCTGAGAGAAGGGGTCAGAGATAGACGGATCTTCACCCTTGCTAGCTGGCCAGACTAGCCTAATAGATGAGCTTCATCCTCAGTGAGAGATCCTGCCTTAAAGTAAGATAGTAAGTGACTGAGAAAGACACCAGGCACTGATCTCTGGTTTTCACAGATATGTGCACACTCATGAACACAGGCACACAGGCACATAGACCACACACACACACACACACACACACACACACACACACACACACACTTTCACTCATAAGTAAATCATCAATGGTATTTTTTAATGTTATCGGGAGATTAAAAATAAATTTTCATAAATGCTGGGTAGGTGTGGCTGCCCTCTTATGATTTTATCCTCATACCGAANGCAGCCTGTCTAACAAGATAAANCATTTGGACCAGCATGGGCTTAATTGAGAGATCACAACTCAGTGACTAATAGTGATAATGAATNATTTCCAACATCTGTCTCTGGCATCCATATATATATATGCACACATAAGCATGTATACCCACACACATGAAAACATTGAGATGTAAAAAAATAAATAAAAGATATTATTGACATCCTATGGAATATACTGTTCTAAAATCTATCTCAGTAGTTGAATAAAATGAGCAGTTACTCATAGTTGAACGTGCTTGCAAATATTATTTAAGCATTTTTGGACATGCCATGGTTTATAATACCATAAACATTACCTTTAAGTCCAATATTAAAATNGACTCTAAACCTTCATTAAAAAACTGTAAACTGTACATAGCAAGTTATATTTCTGTGAGAACTTAAAAATTAACAGTTCTTTCCTCAACTTTCATCTTTTTTTTTTTTAGACAAGGTTTCTCTGTGTAGCTTTGGCACCTTTCCTGGAACTCACTGGGTAGCCAGGCTGGCCTCAAACTCACAGAAATCCTCCTGCCTCTGCCTCCTGAGTACTGGAATTAGAGGTGTGCGCCACCTCTGCCTGACTTCAACTTTCATCTTAAATGGAGGACTTAAGAATTTTTGATATGAAGTTTTTGTATATTTATATATTGTTTTTACAAATATATTTTGAAATTTATTTCCAAATTGATTCTCCTAGCATTGAGATTATTTCTCTCTCTCTCTCTCTCTCTCTCTCTCTCTCTCTCTCTCTCTGTGTGTGTGTGTGTGTGCTTGTACATGTTTATATGTGTGTGTTCACACATGTATATGTTAA
>LZPO01097771.1:38376-48680 GCA_001675575.1 Neotoma lepida
TTTCCAAGATGATGCTGTCCTCAAAAGTCAGTGTATGGCCACAGAAAAGACAGACACTGATTAATATTTAACAGTTAGATATCTCCTTATATGCTTAGCCACTCCAAAAACACAAGGTTATCACTGGNAGAGAAAATAATTCTCATTCCAGAATAGGAGACAACCATGAACCAACTAACATTATTTGNTTAGTTTTGGTGGACTGAACTGACTTTGTTACTTTTATATTGTGTATTTTCAATACAATTAAGGAAAAATCGTTTTCTTCTGGTACCAGGTAAAGCCTATGTAGCCCTATACAAAGCATGGAATTTATTAATCATAAAGATTAGCACCAAAAAGAATTAGTTTTCTGGGACAAAAATCATTTGTTTTAAACCACTGTTGGTGGACTAACTTACCCTGGCCATCATTCTTTTTACTGGAAGCTTCTTGGTATGATCTCCAGACTACTCTTGTAGAATTTGGTGTATCATCCNTGTCATCGTATATCAACAACAGGAAAGGCAGAAACCAGATCTGCGTCATTATAATAATCAGTTGTGGCTGAATTTCTGCTGAGCTCTGGCCCCAATCCCGCCCCGTCCAAGCAACCCCTTTGCTTCTCTTACACCTTTCGTTTCTCCAGTCGCCCCATGTGAATCCTGTCTGTGAGTCTCCCAAGGATCAAAGGCCCATGCAAAACTTGATTCAGGAAACCCAGGAAACTTTGGCACCCAAAAAATTGAGTTTGCACTTGGCATTCCATCCCCGGGAGCTCCCTCCAGGCTGCCCAAAGGTGAGGAAAGTAACTGACGAAACTGCAAAACAGAGAGAGAATAAAAATGCCCTTGAGAAGGGAAAATGCATCAGTCCCTCAATCAGGCAGGACCCCCCTGCAGACACGAAAGGCCAGACNCATCCCTAAGGTACCTCTGAGTCCTCCATCCACGGACCCATGTCAACCTACACACCCGTGCCGCGACCATCTGAGACAAAGGTTAAAGAAAAGAAGCCAGGGTACCTGTATGAACCCCATTTGAACTCTTTTGAGCATGGAATTGCTGATGCACTGAGGGCTACTGCACACGTTGAACCAGCTCCTGCTGCCTGCCTTGGTGATGCAGGTGATATGGGTGACATGGACATGGCTTTCAAGGCTGAATTGGCTTTTCCAGTTGCTTTAGCTGTCTGCACTGAGCACCAAAGATGGCAACCGCACACTGATCCTGATCTTGCTCCTGGTCACCGCACCAGTGACACTGTGGACCCTCCTCACAATGCTGAACTCGCTCTTGACAAGCTCAGTATTGATCCAGAATCTGCTCCTCTTTGTGGTCCCAATGACACTGAGAATCCTACTAATGATACTGACCTGGCTTTTCACACTGCACATCCAACTGGCTACTTCAGACAAAGCATGAACACCAACAACAGGCCTGCTCCTGTTCAGGGCAGAAGTAAAAATTTCTTCTAATGAAATTAGCAAATATATTTGCTTCACAAATCTGACTAATATTATTCTGTTACTGTTAATTTCTTTCCTTATTGATATATATAATGTTTTTTTCTTTTATAATATTAATTTGACATATGTACTAAAGTTATAAGATCTTTCATTTATTATAATCATTCAATCACAAATGGAATTTTCACATATCAGCAGCAACAGAAGGAAAGACATTCCCTGTACACAGTGAATATTATAAAGTGCAAATTCTTAACATCTAAAAGAGAACACAATTAATTTTAATAAGTTCTAGCACAACAACAGGCAGGAAGACCAGCCACGTGATTTGCAACCATGGGATGGAAAGGTCATCGCTAAACATGATTCTCATTTACCCTTTTAGTCTCAATGTCACACNCTTGCTCTGGCAACACTAGCTCCTCAGCTCACTCCAGCATTTTGTGCTGAGCTACCTTGCTAATTTAAAAGCCTTAGTGATTATGCTCTGTTATGATATTAATGGAAAGGTCAACGAATTCATAAAAATACTTTTTCCCATTTATCTGACATGCTGAACCTTTTCTTCTTCTACAATTTTCAACACAAAACTGATCATCTGGGTCATTTTGCATAATAGATGAATATAAGTTGTCACCTTTTGTGATAATATCACTTTACCCTGTCATGCACTCTAAGTAGAGTGAGGATGTCTGAGCTGGTTGATATGGTACATGTTCTTGGTTTAAATAACAACAAGAGCTGTAATAGGGATGAAAAAAAGGAAGAAATTCATTCTAATAAGACAAGCTACAACTTAAAGGATGAAAAGGTTAAAAATTACCTTCAAAACCTCACATTAAGTGCTGAAATAGTGACTGCTAATATTCTTCCATATTTCCTTTAAAATCTATTTTACAATGAAATTGTTTACATGTGATGTCCAAAGGATGGCAGGCAGTGAAAGTTTAGGACGTTTGAGATAAACGGATAAGGGATGAAAGCAGTATGAGATAAAATGAGTCACAATGATATGTGATTCTATTTCTGACACACATCCAATTCTCTAAGACATAANAATACTTTTAATTTTCCAGACATTACATCCAGATTATAAGAAAGATTTCAAGATTTTCTTAATTATGTGACAGAAGAAGTATCTGTCACTTTGAGTCAGGTCAAACTTTCCCAGAGAGAGTACATAAAACAAGTGGAACCCTTCCACTGTTTTCTCAACATGACAATAAATGGAGGAAAGATATTTGTATAAACATCTTATGATTTGAAGATCAGTATTAATTACAACTCAGAGTATATTGGTAAAAGCAATTAGGAGACTTTGATTACAGGATTCCGATTTCACTTTGCACAGACCCAAGAGTTAATTAGCTTTTATTCTGGCAAAGTTCAAAAACATCTGAGGATGAGTCCTGGCATAACACTTTAAGAGCCAATTTTTCTAGGGTCTAAGATCCATAAACACATTTTCATCATTTAATCAGCAAATAAGAATATGATATAATTTACCACATTCCAATTATGGAACTTCCCAGCTCTAAATGCATACAGTCATCAGGTTTTGTTGCTGAATTCATTCTAATATTTGAATGCTCTGAAACCACTCAAGCAGGTTGGTGGTGCCATCAAGTGCCCAAAAGAATCAAATGAAAAATTCCCTTGCCTATAAAAGTAGCAGTAATAAATTCACAGTAAATTATACATGCATGTCTGCAAACCCAGTAAATATTATACACACATAAACCCCACATCACATANACCCATCACACATACACTTACTGCATAGTATATATCACACCTTATATTAAACATGTACTCACTCTACACATAATACATACAATATATCATGAATAAGTAGATCCCACATCACACTTACAGATCACACACACAAGCCCCATACATTACAGACATGTATACACATACCTGGAAACCTGGAAAGAGCCTACAGTAACAAGGAGTATGAAAATTTCTAAGACAGGAGTTAAAAACAGCTACACTTAAAAAGATATGAACAAAATTATTTATAATGCTGTAGAAAATAAGAAAAATCACTAGAANAAATTATATTCATTTTATAATATATCTTTTTTTCACAATGTATAGAAGTTTATTTAAAAAAATCAAAAAGGTAAAATTTTTACCTTAAGTCTTAAATATGTAAAGAAATAGAATACAGATGGTCACATCCTCAATATGAATTATTCTCCCTTCCCCAGGATGTGGTCACTGGTAGGATTCCCATATTCCAGTGTATGCCCCCAAACCCATGCACATACAGGCTGCACTAACTGGACTTAGTGGGTTATTAAAATAACAAACAAAAAGGTATGAAGTTGGGAGGGGAGATGTTTTGAAGTGGATATGTGGGAGTTAGAAGGCAGAAAGGGGGGCAATATTTCACTGACACAGTATGACGTTTTTAATGATTGAGAAAAAATTTGAAAGCACATCATACGGTGAACCTTATTCATTTGAGTTAATATGAGTTAACACTTATACCTAAACTTTCTCTATAAACATATTAGCCTGTCAAGATGGCTCAGTGGGTGAAAACACTTGCCTCAATGCTGACAACCTGTATTTGGCCCCTAGGTCACACACACGGTGGAAGGAGAGAACTGACTGGAACAAATTGTCCTCTGCCCTCCACATGCTTGTTATGGTACCCACACATACACACACACACACACACACACACACACACTAAATAAATATGTGATCATGTGTAAGTTAAAATATCTTCAAAACTGTAGAAAACAAAATTAAATTTAGAAATATTTCTAAGATTGGGCATAATGGTCCATATCTGTAACGAACTTTGGAACTTGAAATGGAAGGATTGCCTTGTGTTAGAAACCAGCATGACTAGAGAGCACATTTCAGGGCCACCTGGGTTACAGTGTGAGGTGCTGTATAAAGAGTAAATAGAATTGTTTCCAAAGGTAAAGAGCCTGTTATGTGAACCAGTTTTTTCACTTGATTGGCACAAATTAGGTGAGGTCTCACATCACTTCTCTGTCTTCTAGTAAAACTAATGATCAGCACTTCCTTGGAAATGGAGCAAAAGAGAAAACAAGGCACCATGTTGGCGGCATGGGTCTATGACCCCAGCTACCTGAGTAGCTGAAGCAGGAAGTTTTCAAATTCCAGGACTGTCTGGACTTCAGAATTAGTTCAAGGCCAGCTTTGGCAACTTAGTGAGACTGTCTCAAAATAAAAAGTAAATAGAGCTTCTATAATTCCCTCTCTCATCCATTATGAAACTTTGATAGGTTATAGTTTTTAAAACTATACCCAACTATTTAAATAATAATAAAGAAAAAGAGTCAAGGAAGCATATAGCTAGAACAACACAGGATGCCATGGTCTTTAAATATGCAGAGTTTTTATTTCTCATGCTCCAAGATCATTTTGGAAATTAATAACTACTTTTTTGGAAATTAATAACTACTTTTTTATTTGTTTTTTTTTGTACTGGGATTGAAACTAGGGCTCCATCGAATTATAACATATCTTAATATCTTGTTAGAAATTTCCTAGAAATAACCAGTATCATTAAAATTAACTTTGATAAATACAATATTTCCCCATAAAGCTTATTGAATAAATTCAAAAGTTAAGCTACAAATTGCCCAGTAGTATTTGTAATGCATATAATTGAAACAAACATAGAACTAAATAAACATGTAAAGAAACTAATAAAAGAGTTGACAGAATTATAATCCAGAATGGGACATCACTAAATATAAACCTGCATAAAGACAGAAGTGTGTGAGAGAGAAGAAGCTACATAAACATATACAGAGGCATGCTCACTGCTTAATTTGGTCTGATCATTTTCTAAATAGCTTGTGTGTGTGTGTGTGTGTGTGTGTGTGTGTGTGTGTGTGTGTGTGTACTTATACAATATTTATTTTATGGCCTGTCTCTTATACACATCTAGATGTGTATAAGAGACAGGTGTGAGCATGTGTGTGTGTGTGTGTGTGTGTGTGTACTTATACAATATTTATTTTATGGCCATTTAATCCACTGCTATTTACCATTAGAGAAAATTTGGGTATTGTCTACAGGAAAAGGTTATAAAACGAAAACAACTCAATTTTCATGAATAGCATCCTACAAATATAATTTATCTTGCCAGTAAGTATTAGTCAATATTATAGGAAACAAAATTTGATATGTTTCATATTTACAGCACTGTGGGGAAATATTGTGAAACTAGGACTATACTANATTCATGTAAATTGCTGAGTGCAACAAAATGAGAGAATATACTTTTAAGGAATACAAACATACAGTGCGATGTTGATGGACATCAGAGCATGATGTCATGTGAAGATTAGCCAAGTGAGGCTTTCTGTGAGATGCAAGGGAATAGAAAGATAATCAGAGCTGACATTAAAAAAAAATTGTCTTGCCTTTATTTGAGTATATCTGATGTTTTTTTTTCTATCTAATAAGGTGACATTATAAATTAAAGATATTTTTGTGTTTACTTAAAGTGATGTTAGAAGATATTTTCTAATATGGTCTTGTAGTGCAANTCAGATGCCAAACATGTTCCTTAGATGTGTGAAACAGGATCGTGATGCATTGCTTAATTCAGATCTCTGTATTTTAAACTTCGCCCTTCCTCTTTGCCCAAAATTTATAAAACAGCATACACATGTGTGTGAACACACACACACACACACACACACACACACACACACACACAATGTGGATCAAGGTACTGAGAGCGAAACTGCTTTTCTTTCTCACCACCAATGTTCCTGAGCAGATAGAACATTATGAACTCATACACCACTTATGGCATACCTGAAATACTATATAAAACAGCCTGCCCTGAGTTTATATCATCAGGTCACATGAAGCTGCATAAAGCATTGGATACATCTTGTTACCAGGATGGACTGAAATGTACTGGAACCTACTTTGGAAATCAGCTTTTCATGCTTGTCAGAAAGCATCTTCACCCACTGAGATATCTGGCTGGCCTACCATACATTCTGCAATTACTACTGGGAATTACAAATGAAAAAGGGGGAGAAACTGACTTGATCCAAGGCCATGAAAGACATTGGCAACATACCTAAGNGTGTGCTTATTAATAGATTGTAAAATTCAAAATAGCTTAATTGATTATGATGATATGTAAGACTTTNATGCCAGGGTACANGTGTATATTTAATGTACTTATTTAAAAAATAACCACTAAAATCACTTTAGGGAATGCTGAATATTAAGTATGAATTNTATATATGCTTGAAACATGCATTGATAAATTATTATCTGTAACTCAAAAGGTATCTTCTTTGTAAATTCTAAAATACAGATTCATTACAAGTCCTTCAGGTACAGAGTTATAAGTGCATTAAACAAATGTAAGAGGAACTCATTACATAGTGGGTTCATCCTCTGACCATTTTCACTTTATTTCTAAGCAAATGTCATAATCTGAATCACATAGAATTATTATGATACAAAAATGACTTGATCAATAAATGATTATCATTGCTGAAAAACTTTTGTGTGATTTTCAGCATAACCTCTAACATAAAGTGAATCACAAACTGATCAAATATGAAAGCAGAGAGGACTGTTCAGAATACACTTGACACCTTCCAGGTCGAAGTATATTCCATTAGAAGNNGTAAATCTTGAAGAACAAAATCATAATTGTNCTAAAGAAAGTAAAACTTTTAAAGTCACCCAGATAATACCTTGTCTTCCAGAATTTATGAAAATACTAAATTTTATAACATATTTGCCACCTACTTTTTTATTACATCTTCCACATCTTTAAACACAAAAATCAGCTTGAGTTACAATCTACTACTTATGCAAAAATTTATAGCAAATAAATATAGAGTATTAGTACTGGCAGTTTGTCTAATGAGATGCTGCTTCAAATGTGCAAGCTTGGCAAATGACAAGCAAAGTGTCACTGGATATTAAAAGTAGCAACATTTCATGAAAAGCTGCAGTGACCAGAGACTGAAAATGCCTGACTCAATTCAAATTCCTAATGCTTTTCCCAAATGACAAGATCATATAAGGATACAGAACCCCCAAAGGCATGGATTGTGTTGCAACATCTTACTTTTTTTTAAGAGAAAATTTAGGAGAAAGTCAAAATGGAATACTGTTGCTGTGATTTTGTGTCTCTTATATAAATGGATTGAATTTCTTTAAATGAAAATCCTATTCATCTTTAGTTTTTGTTTCCTGGGTTTACATGAGCAATGAAGCAATAGTGATAGAAGGAATGATTTGGATGCTGTTGTAAAGATACGTGTGTCTGCTCTGTAATATAGATTAGCATACATGGCTGCAGACCACGCTTCATATCCTTCAGGTATAAATTTATATCCATTAGGTTATTTTCTGTAGTTGATTGGGAGAAGTTTGCAAAGTCTATGTTAANANTAATGTANTGAAATCATCTGAGGCACTTCGATGAAGAAAAATTGCAGTTGTATAATTGTGAAGAAAGAGCAGCTATCAATATCTGAATAGTTTAAAAGGCTGANAGCAAATAATTACTGTTGTCCCAGCTTCTCTATGCCTTTGGTCTAACTTGTCACCTCACTCCAATTCAATAGCTGTCTGCTGACAGTAAATTAAGAAGCTATTTGCTAAGTAGGTAGCTGTGACAAAGAATGACAACTGAAGTGATCTTATAATAAGAAATCTTGGGTTATTCTTCTCTGGCTAAATGAGTTGAAACAGTTTTATTCATACAAGAAAGTAATTCAATTATAAGCAGTTTCTTAAACTGAGTGATAGGAAAATGTGGATGTACGGATTGGGATAATGGATATGAATTAAAGAAAAGTTTAATTAAAAACACCATGCTAAATTAGAGTTTAGAAATATTAAACCACAGATATTATCCAATCATTTAGGTGTTCAAAACTCTGAATGCCCAGGGCAAGAATAGATGTTAATGTCAAAATTGAACATCACATTATTTCACTTAGCTCAGCCCTCATTNCACTACNTGCAAATATCTTTCTTCTTGTGCCGTGAANGTAGANATTTNCTTCCACATGAAAGCTTTCAGTAACACTTGAGTTGCAGTATAATATTTTTGTATTCTTTGTCAGAATTTAATTTCTGCAGGAAATATGTCTTCCTTCCAACATAACAAGGTTTCTGCTTACTCAGCCTTTGAGCAATTGTTCCAGTAGATTTGGGGACTTTGCAGACCTTTAAACGATGACTGAACCTGGAGACATGTAAATTCTGCTTGTTCAAAGTTTTACAACAGTTCCTTCCTTGACTATTGTAGTTTAAACATTTTAAAACAGACTATTTGCTTTCTCTTTTCAATTTCTTGTATGGTTCTTTACTAATCTGAATATTTATCTCACAATTTTTCAACATTTTTAAAGAAAACATATATTGATAGATTCATAAACAATATAGAAGCATATTACATTGAAAATAATTATCTTTCTAACTGAATATTGGTCTCCCATTATCATGAATTTTCTAAGATAAATTATTTGAGCAGTGTAATTGTTATTCTGCAAATGTTAACCAACATTTTCCTACTTTCCTCTCATTATTTGTAAAATAAATAACATAAAATGTTTAGAATAAATTTAACAATTGTTTGTATTGTATTTCTCATAGAAAAAATTGCCAAATTGTTATTCATAACCATTTATCATCAATGTGTATAAAAGTAAGAAATATGAGAGCTGAAGAGATGGCTTAGTGGTTACAAGCATTTATGAGTTATTTGTGGGGACAAGATCAAGTCAAATTCCTGTAACTAAAACTCCAAGGGATCAGTCATGCTCATCTACCTTCTGATTGCCTGTACCCACATATATGTTACAGACATATGTACACACACACACACACACACACACACAAAGAATACACATGTGAATAAATATAACAAGTCTTTTTAAAGACATATTTATGTAAGAAACTTGTACACTTTTATAATATATAAGATCATAAAAAATACAATAATTTAAATTTAGTGTTTCTCCTTTTAAAGGAAACTAGGAAGTTAGCAATGATGCTCAGTTGATAAGAGTGTGTGCCTAAAATGCATGAAGTCCTGGNTTTGANCTCAGTGTCTCAGAAACCAGTTTGATGGTGCATGTTGATAATTTCAAAACTAGAGAACTGGAGGCAGGAAGTGAGAAGTTCAAGGTCATTCTCAGNCTCATAGCACAGGTCTGCAGGGATACAGGATATGCTACTTCAAGCTCATTTATAAAAGCCCNAAATGTGCAAAACCTTGAGTAAGTATCTCACTCATTTATACCTCACTTCTGCAAGCTATAGTGTAGAGCCNTATATTGGNTTCTGAAAAATGTTGAAGGTACAGTATCCTGTAGACTCAAATGATCAGCAAAGAACTGAGCTTTTATATAATAACAAGNGCACTGCCTCATTTACAAGCAGATTTGCCTTCATCGTTAATCTATGTTATTATTCTATGTGTAANAAATTATTGTTTTGAAATACATTTCTTCATTATATATTACTAGTAAATTTTGATTTGTATGCACATTTTATATCTTTACATACCTAGTATAACANAAGCATTACTAAAAACAAAGTAGTTGTGAATGGAAAAAGATTAAAAACTTGATTGAGAGACTGCATAATATAACAGTGCTGGTATTAGACTCTNGGTCCTCTTGTTCTTCTACAAGTATTGCTATTGCTTTCAGTTTTGCTTTCCCAACATGTAATAACTGCTATTGGATTTTGACTATGCACTGCTTACTTTTTTAACCTTTTNATTAGTTATTTATGTCTTTCATATCATTTATCTTGATCCCACTCATTTCCCCATCGCTTTGTATCTATGCTCTGCCCTTGCAAC
>LZPO01097772.1:36127-53249 GCA_001675575.1 Neotoma lepida
AGAAAAAGTGGACAGAGTATGCAAATAAGTACACTGAGCAGGGTCTCCACCCAGATCCCAAGCCTAGAATCAGACTAGGGCCCAGTGTTGATTTGTCTCAGCAAAGAACTACCCTGAACCTGTGAAAGGACACAGCTTAGCCAGAAGAGCCAGGAGCCCACCTTTGCCCTGTATTAAGAGTGGCCTTAGGAACATTACGGAAAAGGAGGGAGAAAGATTGTAAGAGTCAGCAGATCAGGGAGTATGCTGGGAGATTGTGTCTCCTAATAATATCAGAAACTACACCCATAGTCTCACCAACATGACTGCCGAAATACAGTCATGTCAAAATAGACAGGGAAAAGCCCAGGAGGCTTCAACCCCACATAAGGAATTATAGGCAACTAAGGAAAGCTGGGAGTGAGCAGAGTGGTGGACTTTCCCAGGGAAGAAAACATCAACTGGTTGTTCAATGCCAAATGCTCAGCCTTGAAAACATACATACAAGTAACATTATACGGACTGAACAGGTTATGTTTAGGAATACACACACACACACACACACACACACACACACACACACACACATTCATTATACCCATGTAAGAACAGTTAGTGAGAAAAGAGGCCATGAATTTGAAAGACAGTAGAGACAGATAAATGAGAGGGTTTAGAGAAAGGAAAGAAGAGGGAGAAATTTTGTAATTATAATCTCAAAAATAAAATAAACATTAAAAACAAACAAACAAACAAAACTCCACAAACAAACAACCCAAAAGGTGTCCCTGAGCCATTCCCAACAAAACCTGGGAATGGTCCATGGGGTCCAAACCACTTACTGGCCTCAGAGTACAGGGTGCAACAATCCAAAGCATCACCCAACCCAGTACTCGGTATATAAACTCTNACATCCATAAATGAGCCTATAAAGCAGCAAGAAAACATGTCCCAAACCATGGGGGTGAAAGGGTACAAACAACTGAGATAAAGTTAGCAGGCAGAGCACTAACAGAGTGCCTGGGGCTAGTACACTGGAGTATTAGAAGGCAGAAGTGTAACTTGAGGAGGCAAGATAAGTTGAGTGGGACTTCCCAAGATAAGGGTAACAGCATCTGTGTTGAGACACTACCAGAGCAAAGGAGAGGAGAGCCCTCAGATGCTCAACTGGCAGAGGGCATGGTCAGCCTCAGCAGGCAGAGGGACACTGACCAGGGAGCTTACTTGCATAAGATGGTAGGCTGGTAACTGAAGGAATTATAGCCAGGAATTTCCACATTTGGTAAAGGATATGGAAACCCCAGAGAAGTATAAATCTAAAGAAAAGCAAACCAAAGTGCATTATAACCCAACTTCTAAAAGTTGTAAAGGAAAGAAAAATCTTACAAGTGCCAAGAACAAAGTCTATGTGCAGGAAAATGCACTAAGCAACCTGGGCCACTGCCCCTAGGAAGGCTAGTATTCAAGCCTGTTTGTTATTCAGGGNGGCAGGGAGTCCCCATCACTGACAATGTGTTCATGCAAAGAATGGGTTACAANTACCCCGTGGGGTCTGGAACCAATATAGGCCAAGCCAGGAGGGGTGCACATAGTGGCACCTAAACAGCCCCCATCCCATCAAAATCCAGGTGGACCTCTCAAGCATGTTGTCACAGCTCATTGAAGGACTGAAGCATGCTGCCTGTAACTCCATAATTACAGTTCCTTGGGGGCTTGTATCTGGTTCCCTCTGGACTTTCTCTTTGTGCCTTCTCCCTCCAATGACTGTTTTGTTTTTTGTCTTAAAAGATCCTAGCCCTAGTCCCAGTAGGCATGGCATCTGGCATCTAGGTATCTTGAGGACTAGGACAGAGTTAACAAAAGACAATGACAGATCTGAACCCAATCCCTAAAAACTGTGGCAGTGTGAGGCTGGACAGACTTCATTATGTTACCTTTATAATGTTCACAAAAAATCTACTTTCTCAGCCTGACACTCTGACTCTGGGGCCATCTTTACTATAAGATGTGCCTCCTCTCCATGTAATAACCTAACATGCCTCTGGGCACTGCTCCAGAGGACCATAAGGCTAATAAGGTATATGCAAGGGGAAGCAAGGAAGGGATACAACACAAAACACTGTCAAGGGACCTAAATGTCTTCGATCTTAGATGAAGGAACACACTATACACCTCAGGGAAGATGGCATTTCCTAACATTAGAGGGCTTATCCTTCAGGNCATGAGCATACTGACACATGGCTGACACACCATGGACATGATCAGCACCCAAGCATCTCAGCTACCAACAGGTACAGCTTCAAATCAGAAAGGCACAGGGGCACACCACCAGGGCTAATTGTAGCTTCTGTTCAGAGTGGCATGTAGCAGATCTGTCTGGGGTCAGTGACAGATGTCATTTCTGTTCAGCCAAGCCTAGCAGTCTGACCAGGAGAATATGAAGAAAACACACTTGAGTTTTATTTTCTAGTCTATTACAAACCAGTGCTTTTTGTTGGTGGTTTGTTTAGTTTGGGGTTTTTGGTATTTTTGGTAAAAGAAATTGAACCCAGGGCATTGTTCATGCTAAGCAAGCACTCCACCACTGTACAGTACTTCTGACACCAGTCTCAGCTGAGTTTTTAACTCATAGGGCAACCAGCAGATNTAACCTNGGTGTCCTCATCCTCTAGTTCTGATACTGTCCCCTGGAGACAGCATCTGATCCCATATGCTGAGGGTACAGTTAGGCCCTAACCACAGCCCCAGGGTGTTTTTTGTTCTGACGGGTAATAAGTTAACTCCACAGGTTCTCCTTAGCTGTGTTATTTGCCAGGGCAGCTTGTGAACACAGAGAAACCAAATGATGCTTTCTTACTACACCACACATCACAGGTAGGGATGGAGTCCATGTAAGAAGTCACATAAAATAGTGCCCAGGATGCCTCACCCAGAGAGCTGAGCATGGACACATCCAGAGAGACATCAGGGTATGGTTTCATTGACATGAAATCCAGAACAGGGCCACCACTATCTCCCAGTGGGTCCCCAACCTGCAGAAGATGAGAAAAATATTGATTAAATAGACAGCACAAATGTCATCTAATGCCAGCTGTGTAAGTCAACAGGATGTGCTAAATTTGAGCCCACCTCTCAGTAAGCAACATGAATGAGCATTATTCTAGAGGCTGCAGTCCAAGGAACATGGAATCCAAGCTTATTAATGGAAGTGCAAATCCATGTACAGGGACCTACTCAGATCAACACACTTCTGACAACTTTCTTCTCTACNAAGAGCAAACAATCCTTTGCTAACCTTTTAGGGAATTCATTAACACTATGGAATATGGGAGGTAGGCCATAGGGAGACCAAGTAGACACATGGACCTCAAGGGCCCACCACCACCTTTTTCAGGAGCAATATGGCAGATTCCAAAACCAAAGGTGAGACTGCAGTTTCCCAGGGCTCTGGGAGCTCCTGCTGCCCAGCTTCTGCTCGTATCCTCATGTTAAGGCCTCACAGTATTCCGTGGGATCTGAGACTCAACCCCACACTTGATCACCTTAGTACACAGGTCTCTGCTGGCCAGCGGATAAACTTTGCAGCACAAGCCCATAGTGGTACCTACCATGTCAAGTGACAAAGGGAAAGGGGTCCCCACCCTCCTTGAGGACAGTGCCTAGTTGATTGCTTTGAACTTGTTTCTGAGCTTAGAAGATTATANCCCTCTGTTCATGTCACTAAGATAAGTAGATGACCGGAAAGCAGTGCCATTTGGAATGACAGCTCCTGAATGGAATGACAAGAGGCTGTCTGGCCACTCATTGCAATGACCACACAAACCCCGAAAGCTGAGCTTCTAGTCACATGCTTGGGAAACCTACCTTCACTTCATCTGCAGGTCTCATGGGGATGCTCCTCCTCTGCCAAGTAACAAGATAGGAAACAAGTTTTTCCGTCACTTTTACATTACAGGGTAATTCATTNATATTACACTAACAGTGGCTTGTTCACCGCCTCAGGTTCTGCTCATTATAACCTCACTATATCCACAGCTAAAGCAGGGGTTTTACAGGACTCTTCACAGGTGGTACCGAAGTTAGACCATGATTGGTCAATTCATTCCACATCAGCCAAGTGCTCAGATACCATGTTGGGGTTAGGGTGAAGGGGGATATGGGTTAGAGGATTCCCAAATTTATATCAAAGCCAATGGGCCAGCCTCATTGGGTAAAAGCACTTGCTGCTCAAGCCTGATAACCTGAGTTTGGTCCCTGGAATCTACAGTGGAAGAAGATAACTGACTCTCAAAAATTTGTCCTCTTTTTGTCATATGTGCATCAGACATTACACATCCACCAAGTAGGAAGAAAAGGTTTTTAAATAAATGGCCTGTGCTAAGGCTAACGTCTTTCCTGGAAAGAAACACATGTGAAGAATGGCAACCAGAACAGGAGCTAGGTATATGTTGGTAGAGCCAAANTCTAGATGAGGCACAAGATTTCTATGCTCCTCTCTATAGACTACCAGGCTACCAGGACAGACCAAGGGCGATGATGGATGGGGGCCAAAGGCCAAAACAGTCTCAGGGCTAATGTGGACAGATACTTTTTGGAACTCCACCCAGCCAGACCAGAGACCTTCTGGGAAACTTTGACCATGAGAAGAGACCCAGCAATACCACTCTTCAGCATTATGGTCACACAACCCTGGAATGATGTCTGCCCTAGACCAAAGATCACAAGTAACTTAACTTCCTGTCAAAAAATGAAGATCAATGCTCTTCAAATGAAGAAAACAAAATCTTTGGAACTTGAGAAATAGCTCAGTACTTGTTTCACAAGCATGAGGACCTGAGTTGGATCCCTAGAACCCACATAAAATGCTGGACATGGTGTGTACTTGTAGTCCCAACACTGGGAAGATGGAGACAGGTGAATCCCTGGGTCTGCTGGTCAGCCAGCCTAGCCCATCTAGCTAGCTCCAGGTCAGTGAGACCCTATCTAAAAAACACAAAAACAAAACAAATAAACCCAAAATCAAGTACTTGAGGAACAACACCTGAGGTTGACTTCTGGCGTCCATATACACTACATACACACAAACACTCACTCACACACATACACATGATAATAAAATCCAATAATCCTTGGGACTGGGGTGTGCTTCAGTGGTAGAACACTTGTCTAGAATGTAAAAAGCCCTGCATTTGATCCCTAGTAACGGAAAAAAAAAATCCTACCAGTACTGTCTAGCAGAAATTGTACTGCACACATGTCTAATTTGAACATAAACATATCTTTGGCTTGTGAACATACACACTGTGGATCTGAGTTGGCCTCAGGTTCCAGTGTGTCAGGCCTAGTTTTGACAGACACATCACAAACAGAAAGTAAAGACACAAAGGGCCACAGATGTTTCTTTAGAAACAATGTTAGTCTCTGTTACAGTAGAAGGAAAAGTCCACCTAGATCCATGCCAAGAGAAAATAAGTTTCAAAGGTAAAGGCAAAGATGTTCAGATATACAAAAGCTGAGAAGAGCTCAGTCTTCAGATCTGTGATGTAAGAAAACAGCATTTTTTCAGGGGGAATGATGATGGCCAATGAAAGAAACATGGGCATAGGTTAAGAAAGACATCACAATCAACTACCAAACCTTTTTAAAGACAGCTTTTAAAAGCATAACTTAAAGCTCAATGAGCCAAGAACAGCCAGCAATGACCTCAAGAGCCTGCCTCCCTGGAACCTAGGGGGCTGGATGGGCTCTCTGCACTGGAGTAGCACCAAGAGCCTGTGCCCACAAAGGCACAGCAACTTCAAATCCCACCTGCTTCAGCTGGAAGATCATCCTTGAGTGATCTCCACCTGTGATTTGGTCCAGGAGGTCATCTACCATTTTCTTGCTGTAGCTCCCAGCATCCTTCACAAATTCCTGCAGGCTAGAAAAGAACTGTGTGAGGGAATGTGCTGAAAAAACATCACATTCCCATTTCAAGATTCACCCCCAGTGACAATGATTCTGATTCCAGAAGTCCACCGCCAACACCTCTCCTCAGTCCTCTGAGAGCTTCCCAGGGAACTGGACTGACAGCTCTCTAACAATTTTCAGAGTGGTTCATGGCAAAAAAAATGATTAAAAGATCTCCAGGAAAATTAAAGAAAAAACAAAAGGCAGTAACAAATGCAAGTACACAATCCACATAAAATCATAAGACATACTGGTTAATCTAAAGAATGCTGTCTGTATCTGCCAGTCTGACACTTAAAAGTATAGGCAGCATGGAATGTAGAAGTGGAGGGGTGGGGGTAAGACTCAGGGCATACCTTTTGGTACACTTTGATTTCCGAATCATATGAATATATTAGCTTAAAAATAAATAAAATTTAAAGTGTAGTCAAAGAACAAAAATTCCCTAGAATAAAGCATCAAGGATGACTTCTTAAGGCTCAGAAGACCTTCAGAGAGAGAAGCAAGGCTGCTGGCCTAGAGCTAAAGCTAGATAAACCCATTTGCTGACAGAATACAGCATATAAGGTATCTGGGATACAGATACAGAATACAGAATACAGGGTGTCTGGGATACCCTGACCACATGTACAGAGGGTAGATCTTGAGGATTGAGACCTGAAGTGTTTGCAGACCAACCCTGATGACCCCACAGCCCTGGTTATTTGTTTTTGTATGCTGTCTCTTATACACATCTAGATGTGTATAAGAGACAGCATGTACAGAGGGTAGATCTTGAGGATTGAGACCTGAAGTGTTTGCAGACCAACCCTGATGACCCCACAGCCCTGGTTATTTGTTTTTGTATTGCCCCTGCAGCTGTGAGGTCCTGCTATCTTCAGGTATTTCTGTGTGACACATGGAACCCAATGTTTCTGTGTGACCTGTGGAACTCAAACACATTCCAGGAGCAGACACCTAGGGAAGACAGTAGGATGTTAATGGCCTGGGGACAACCTGCTCCCAGTGCCCTCAAGAAGTAGAACTCAGTATAGGTGACATGAAAGGTAGGGGCCTGCTAGCCAGCTTGTGCTATGACTATGGAACTTAAGCCCTGCCTGCTGACTTGTCACACTTTTCTCTTCTGAAGGAAACCCCTTTTTTCACTTCTATTTTTACTGCCTCTTTGGTCACAAAAATCTGGGTATTCATTTATTAAGGACTAAATGGAATTTTTCTGTTTTGTGTTTTCAAAGATTCTACTTTTTTAGAGGCTGGCAAAGTTTAATTATCCATAAAAACTTAATTCTACAAAGATGACCCACTTCTATTTTGTACAGAAAACAAAACAAAATACAGACAATATAGAGATATAGTCTTGCATCTGTGTTTTTAAAAAGATTTACTGTTTCTTTTAATTATATGTGTGCATGCGTGTCTGTGGTGTGCGTGACCATGAGTGCAAGGTACCTGCTGAAGTTGGATCTTCTGGAACTGAAGTTACAGATAGTTATGAGGTGCCTGACATGAGTGCTGGGAACTGAACTCAGGTCCTCTGCAAGAGCAGTATGCACTCAATCACTAGGCCACCTCTCTAGCTTCACAATGCACTTTTATGCTACATTCTAGGCTCTATGGGCTGAATTTTGCCTGTTATCCCACCTCACCCCACCCAAGTTCATNAGTTGCAGTCCTAACCTCAGTACCACAGAATGTGACTGTATTTGGAGATGGAGTCTTCTGAGGAGTGATTAAGGTAAAAAGTGGCCACTAGGGTAGTTGCTAATCCAATCTGACTAGTGTCATAGAAGAGAAGACCAGGACCTAAGGAAGGCTGTGTGAAGACAGGAGANAAGACAGTGTCTATATTGAACCAAGATTACCAAATCTTGGGCCTCAGACCTCCAGCTTTCAGCAGTGATGCCTTCTTTAGGCCTTGGTGCTGGAACTTGATTACTGGGGCTCCAGCTGACTAATAGTCTCTAGGAAACATATCTCAAAACAATTGTGAAAGAAACTTCTTGTAAGTATATACAGTTTGTTAACACATACTTATGCTACAGCCTGGATCATTGCCTTCTTCAAACTGTGCTNAACTGCAAGACAGGCCTATGGCAGAGGAAAGGACAGTGGCAAATAGTACTGGAGTTTCTGCTAACACTACCGTGCTGTCAGTGCTGTATTTCCCAGAGCTCAAAACAATGCCAAGCTGCTCACCAAGGGACAGCTCTCACATGTATGTGTGACCTGGATTACCTCAGTGCACACTGCACACCAGTCTCATCTCCNTATGCTGAATACAGAAGTTCCATCTCATCTGATTTCAGGTCCCCAAACACAGAGTTGTTCTGCATTGAAAGTGCAGTGCTGGCACTGGAGAGGAATGTAACTAAAGAGAAGGAAGCAGAGGGAAGGTCAGAGTCATGCTCAGTGCACAGCCAGCATGGTCATAGCCATTTTTCCTTCCAGGTGATCTTAACCTGAGCCCATGCCTGGTTCTTCCTTTTTTTCTTCCTGCTTGAGCACAAACGCAGTAGCAGAAACTGACCCTGGGTAACTGCAGCGTCTACTCAGCACCCCATTTCACACCTGTGGACCAAGGGCTACAAAGCAAAGACTGACCCTTGGGTAAAGGTAAGCTTGGACAAGCAGAAGTGGTTCTTGGGACCAGTCAGTTCATGAACCCCCTGACAGAACCAGGAGCTGACCCAAAGCAGAATACACTCTTATCCAGGGTTACAATAGTAAACCAGGTTAGGTCTACATGGCTGTGTTTCCCAATCTCTATTGACAGCCACTATGGGTAGAAGTCATGCCATGTCCTGCACACTGCTATAGCATTCCTTCTCTCTCCTGTAGGACAATAGCTGTGTACCGTCTTCTTCCCTGTAATAAAAATGCCTCCTGGGGACCAAACTGCTGAGCTAAGAACCAAAGACAAGCAACATCTCAAAAGCAAAGTATGAGTACTATCAAGGGAGGGGTTGGGATGGATGTAGGTATGGGTAGATCACACATCACAGAAGGTACAATTTAATAGAAGGTCCAAATGCAGGCTGGTCTCTTAATATTCAGAGATGTAGAAAATACCATTCTAGAAATAAAATGCCCTCTACTGAGGCTGTACCAAGCCTCCTTGTACCAAGAGTGAATATCAAGAAAAGCAGATGGTGTGCATGACTGAAGGGGATAAGGAAGTATGGTAAAAGCTATGGTGCAGAGGTGACCTTGAGCTGGTTCTCCAGAGAGCCGCAGTACAGGCGAGGGCCACAGGAAGCAACAAAGGAGTACAAAAAGCAATGACACAGAAAAGGACAATCCCACCCCTGCCCCTACACCACCACTCAAGAAACAATGTGTCTGGAATCACTACAGAGACAGACAGGAAATAAAATGAAATGCCAAGACTAAGGGGAACATGCTAAAGTGTTCCACATGTTTTTAAAACACCTCTATACTTCAGTAAAGGCAGAAGAAATGTCATCAAAGCATATCTAGGCTCAGACCAGGAATGGCTACTGTGCCTTCAAGAGGAAAGAAGTGATATTACTTTCAGCTGAGACCCACAAAGAAATATCAGCTTGAATTCTCCCAGTCTTAAAGCACATACCTGTGCACATATTGATACCCACATACCAAAGCAAGTCTTCTGGCACACACACTAAAACACACGAACAGGTCAAAGTAAGCCCTTGAAGCACTCAAGCACACATACTACCACATATGTACAACCACACGCATTCCAAAACACACTAGTAGATCCATTATAAGTATAGACCCCACAAACACAAATATACCTGCCCCTCCTTCATGCCATGCTGCTACCCACAACCACCTTGTCTAGGTCTCTTGGCTGCCAGGCAGCTCTATCACCCTCCAAATGGTTAAAATGTAAGTCTGATGTAAGAAACAAACCCCTCCTTAAGAACCAGCAGGAGCCTGAATTAAGGGTCCTGTGGAGGGAGGGAATGGCAGCCTGTGTAAGAAAGCTTAAGAGCTCATTCTGAACTCATCCTTAGGAGAGAGTAGAATGCAAAGCAGGAACTCTCTACCAAGTATGACTTTAATCCACCTGCTTTAATGGATCTAAACTTCATTTGTCTTAAAATCTGAATCCAGTCACAGTAACAAAACCATAAAGAAAATCATGGAGGAGGAACTGGCAACTTCACCATCCCCACTGCCAGCGAAGCCACCCTTCAGCTCCTGAGAGCTCTCATCAGTCACTGCACTTACCTTTACTTCTTCTTTCATCTTTGAAACCCAATGTTGTAAAACCTGGGAGCAACTTGCTAGACAGTGAACTCAGGTCCACAGGGTGTGTCTCCTCCTCTGCAGAAGACACAGGACAGAGGGAATGATCAAGCCAGCTTGGCCTCAGCAGTGATGAGCATGTTCTCTATAGTACCTTGGACAGGGAGGGGTGGGGGCATAAAGACTCTACAATGTCCATTTAAAAATTATTTTGCAAAAGCAAAATATAATTCTTAAAACTAACACCATTTCAATTTGATTTTGTAATTGCTCTAAAGTCAACACCATGAAAAAATATCATGTCTGGAGCTAGACAGAGGGTTCCAATGGCAAAGTGTTTGCCTTGTAAACATGAACTTTTGAGTTCAATCCCCCAAATCTATACTTTAAAAAAAATTAAAAANTATGCTGAATACAGAAGTTCCATCTCATCTGATTTCAGGTCCCCAAACACAGAGTTGTTCTGCATTGAAAGTGCAGTGCTGGCACTGGAGAGGAATGTAACTAAAGAGAAGGAAGCAGAGGGAAGGTCAGAGTCATGCTCAGTGCACAGCCAGCATGGTCATAGCCATTTT
Source organism: Neotoma lepida (assembly GCA_001675575.1). NCBI lineage: Eukaryota > Metazoa > Chordata > Mammalia > Rodentia > Cricetidae > Neotoma > Neotoma lepida. The sequence continues at coordinate 46,861 of LZPO01097772.1, forward strand.
TCCTTCCAGGTGATCTTAACCTGAGCCCATGCCTGGTTCTTCCTTTTTTTCTTCCTGCTTGAGCACAAACGCAGTAGCAGAAACTGACCCTGGGTAACTGCAGCGTCTACTCAGCACCCCATTTCACACCTGTGGACCAAGGGCTACAAAGCAAAGACTGACCCTTGGGTAAAGGTAAGCTTGGACAAGCAGAAGTGGTTCTTGGGACCAGTCAGTTCATGAACCCCCTGACAGAACCAGGAGCTGACCCAAAGCAGAATACACTCTTATCCAGGGTTACAATAGTAAACCAGGTTAGGTCTACATGGCTGTGTTTCCCAATCTCTATTGACAGCCACTATGGGTAGAAGTCATGCCATGTCCTGCACACTGCTATAGCATTCCTTCTCTCTCCTGTAGGACAATAGCTGTGTACCGTCTTCTTCCCTGTAATAAAAATGCCTCCTGGGGACCAAACTGCTGAGCTAAGAACCAAAGACAAGCAACATCTCAAAAGCAAAGTATGAGTACTATCAAGGGAGGGGTTGGGATGGATGTAGGTATGGGTAGATCACACATCACAGAAGGTACAATTTAATAGAAGGTCCAAATGCAGGCTGGTCTCTTAATATTCAGAGATGTAGAAAATACCATTCTAGAAATAAAATGCCCTCTACTGAGGCTGTACCAAGCCTCCTTGTACCAAGAGTGAATATCAAGAAAAGCAGATGGTGTGCATGACTGAAGGGGATAAGGAAGTATGGTAAAAGCTATGGTGCAGAGGTGACCTTGAGCTGGTTCTCCAGAGAGCCGCAGTACAGGCGAGGGCCACAGGAAGCAACAAAGGAGTACAAAAAGCAATGACACAGAAAAGGACAATCCCACCCCTGCCCCTACACCACCACTCAAGAAACAATGTGTCTGGAATCACTACAGAGACAGACAGGAAATAAAATGAAATGCCAAGACTAAGGGGAACATGCTAAAGTGTTCCACATGTTTTTAAAACACCTCTATACTTCAGTAAAGGCAGAAGAAATGTCATCAAAGCATATCTAGGCTCAGACCAGGAATGGCTACTGTGCCTTCAAGAGGAAAGAAGTGATATTACTTTCAGCTGAGACCCACAAAGAAATATCAGCTTGAATTCTCCCAGTCTTAAAGCACATACCTGTGCACATATTGATACCCACATACCAAAGCAAGTCTTCTGGCACACACACTAAAACACACGAACAGGTCAAAGTAAGCCCTTGAAGCACTCAAGCACACATACTACCACATATGTACAACCACACGCATTCCAAAACACACTAGTAGATCCATTATAAGTATAGACCCCACAAACACAAATATACCTGCCCCTCCTTCATGCCATGCTGCTACCCACAACCACCTTGTCTAGGTCTCTTGGCTGCCAGGCAGCTCTATCACCCTCCAAATGGTTAAAATGTAAGTCTGATGTAAGAAACAAACCCCTCCTTAAGAACCAGCAGGAGCCTGAATTAAGGGTCCTGTGGAGGGAGGGAATGGCAGCCTGTGTAAGAAAGCTTAAGAGCTCATTCTGAACTCATCCTTAGGAGAGAGTAGAATGCAAAGCAGGAACTCTCTACCAAGTATGACTTTAATCCACCTGCTTTAATGGATCTAAACTTCATTTGTCTTAAAATCTGAATCCAGTCACAGTAACAAAACCATAAAGAAAATCATGGAGGAGGAACTGGCAACTTCACCATCCCCACTGCCAGCGAAGCCACCCTTCAGCTCCTGAGAGCTCTCATCAGTCACTGCACTTACCTTTACTTCTTCTTTCATCTTTGAAACCCAATGTTGTAAAACCTGGGAGCAACTTGCTAGACAGTGAACTCAGGTCCACAGGGTGTGTCTCCTCCTCTGCAGAAGACACAGGACAGAGGGAATGATCAAGCCAGCTTGGCCTCAGCAGTGATGAGCATGTTCTCTATAGTACCTTGGACAGGGAGGGGTGGGGGCATAAAGACTCTACAATGTCCATTTAAAAATTATTTTGCAAAAGCAAAATATAATTCTTAAAACTAACACCATTTCAATTTGATTTTGTAATTGCTCTAAAGTCAACACCATGAAAAAATATCATGTCTGGAGCTAGACAGAGGGTTCCAATGGCAAAGTGTTTGCCTTGTAAACATGAACTTTTGAGTTCAATCCCCCAAATCTATACTTTAAAAAAAATTAAAAATTAAAAAAAAGATACAGTGGTGGCATGCTTATAATCCCAGTGCTGGGGAAGTAGAAATGGGTGTGTGCTTGTCCTTGTCATGTCTGTGGGATATCATGCCACCAATACTTTGACCTTTGCAAACTGCTCACTCAGTACCTACATGCTATTGTTAACAACACTTACTGGCCATCTTCTACATGCTCATCTGGTTACACATCTGCTTACTGGTTTTCACATGCACATCATTTCTCCACTCCTGACAGAAACCTCAGTTTCCACACTGACTTTTTAGCCTAAATATGGGCTACCTCATCTAGTTTCTCCTGAAGACCACAGAAATATACCTGTATGATAAGAACTTTAAGTCTCTGAAGAAAGAAACTGAAGATGATATCAGAAAATGGAAAGATGTCCCATGCTCATGGATAGGTAGGATTAACATAGTAAAAATGGCAATCTTACTGAAATTTGTTTCCACTAACAGTTAAAATCAGAGTGTCTATCCTGTACACATTAGGGAAAATGAAACAACCTACTGATTGAAGGCTGGGAGGAAGAATGTCAAGAGGCCAAAGAGCTATGGGGGCTGTCCACCTATGCAAGAGAGACTAANGCAAAGAAGGAAGGTGTGAGCCAACATCCACTGTGTCTCACCCTCTCCAAGTGTGTCTGTGGACATGCTGCAATCCCAGGGGCTCATTCACAGGCACAGCTGTTACCTTTTCAGGATGCTCCAATGAATGAAATACCCCTCCAGGCTGGTGCACCTGGTGGCATTCATGTTTCCAATAAGACCTACTCTGACATGATCTAACCTTCCTTCCAGAATACTTCTGAGCTTCAAGTGTGTAGGTCAGCATTTGGCCTATGAGGAAGCAGTGCTGGCAGAACTCAAGAGATAAAACTTTCCTACATCATCAATGAAATTCAGCCCTTAAGAATCTGTCACTACCTTGAGAAACCCAATGGAGGTCCAATGACATCCTAGCCCCTTTCATGACACAAACAGGCTCCACTGTACACACATATGCCACCAAGGATGTATGTAGAAATGGGAAGCCAGGCAACTGTCCTGCAGTCTCATTACCAGTAGTGGTGACTTGTTAATGTGTTATACATGCTCTGCATCTCAGAGCATGTACAGAGTTTAGANGAAAACATGCAAGCAACCAGGCCCTGCACAGAGCACCCACCATCAGCATCAGGCTCAGTTGCATTCACCACGCTGTAGAGCAGACTTCCATCTCCAAGCTTCTTCAGGTACCCCATCTGCAAGGAAGTAGCACCCAAGTGTCATTTCCCAGGGGAAACCTGTGCCATCTACTAGAGACATGTGACATACTAGTCACTTCTCCACCAGTTTCTCCATGAGAAAGAACCAGAGACTCCCTCTCACATGTTCAGGGATTGAAGATTGGCCTGCTTGTGACTGATGGTACCAGCTCATGATTAAATATAACTGGTTATGACCGAGGACACCTATATATGGTCAAAGCACTGCTTAGGCACATGACCTCTTCCAAAGAGTTACGGAAATAAAAGCCTTATCCCAGAAGCAAAAATTAAAAACCTGTCCATTAAGCCTGAACAAAATGAGAAGAATGCCAGCTAAGTAAAAGCATCATACTACACTATAGAGGTCCATACCTCCATCTCTAAGGCAGATAGAAACATTATTCCACTAAAAATCTTCCACAAAAGGCCTTGACTGTTTCCCAGTTACCTGCAGTCTCATACAGGGACAGTATGTCAGGGTGTGGAAGGTGTACATGTGCAGATGAGATGTGCAGGGAACTGGCCAGATGCATGAAGAGTAAGCTCTTGTGATTGTAAAAGCCCCTGGGGGAATGTCAGAGAGCAAGTAACAAGTAGGGCAGAGATAGGAGAGGTGGCAGATCCTGGTTAGAAGGCACCAACAATATACCCAGGGTACTAGGGCCAGGCTTCTCAATGCAGTACTACAAACTAAAAGGGTAGAGACATGAAGTGGCCTGTGGTATAGAGGGAACAGGAGTTTCACCAGACAGCAAAGATTTCAGTATATGCAAACACAGTTACCAACATAGATACTCTAAGTTGCATATACACATGGTGTATACCCACACAGGTACATTTCCTAACTCTACCTGACAGCATTTTACCTACCACATGGGTATCTGTCCTGGCTAGTTTTATGTCAGCTTGATACAAACAGAGTTATCTGAAAGAGGGGAACTTGAATTAAGAAAATACCTCCATAAGATCCAGCTGTAGTCAGGAGGTAGTGGCACACACCTTTAATCCCAGTACTCAGAAGGCAGAGACAGGCAGATCTCTGTGAGTTTGAGGCCAGGCTGGTCTACAGAGCTAGTTCCAGGACAGCTAAGGCTACACAAAGAAAACCTGTCTCCAATACTCCACCCCCTACCAATCCCCCCTCCCAGCAAAAAAGATCCAGCTATAAGGCATTTTCTTAATTGTGGGTGGTGCTATCCCTGGGCTGGAGGCTCTGGGTCCTATAAGAAAGCAGGCTGAGGAAGCCATAGGGAGCAAGCCAGTAAACATCATCCCTCCATGGCCTCTGCACCAGCTCCTGTCTCCAGGTTCCTGCCCTATTTTGAGTTTGTGTCCTGACTTCCTTCAATGATGAACAGCAATATGGAAGTATAAGCCAAATAAACCCTTTCCTTCCCAACTTGCTTTATGTCATGGTGTTTCACTGCAGCAACAGAAGCTCTAAGACAATATCCATTCTAAATAAGTTTCTCATTGGAGGAACCAAGGCTCCCCAGAGAAATGACCAATTCCAGGGGTGGAATACAGCAGGAGCATAGGGCAATGCTACCCACAGAACTTCTTGCAAGCCACACAGCTGATGCTGAGCTCTTTAATAGGCATATTTACAAGAGCAAACAAATGGGCAAAACTATCTTTAAGGTATATGTGGGGTTTTGTTTCATTTTGCTTTTTTGTAATACTAGGGAAGGAACATGAAGCCTTATGTGGGGTAGGCAAGAGCTCTACCACTAAGCCATACCTCTAACTAGCTTAAGGTATTTCCTATAACTGGAGAGTCCAAAATTCAACATTCAGTATCTAAAATGTAATGCATATTTTGAAGACTTGACATGAAAAAGAATGTAAAGTTCTGATTACTGTTAATACAGACCTTACATTGAGATACTAAGATTTAGATTACGTCAGGTCTGGTGGAACACAACAGGCTCATCTTACCATGTGCCCTTATTTTTTTTTTTTTAGGGGCTTATGTTATCGTCTACAGATGCTCTGCACCAGATCACCTTGTACTAGGAAAGGTGCTCTGAGAGTGGTAGCACCTTCTACAGAGAAGCAGGCAATAGATGGGTGGATCCCTCTGCCATAGCTGGAACTGTAGACAGCTGCATTAAGACATGGCAGCAATAATCTATGAATNGCTCACAAAAAGGACAGAGCCACAGATGAACAAAGAGGTGGAAATGCTGGCATCACCCCTGTGAATATTTACTATGAAGGGGGCTTTACCTGTAGGGAAGCTTGGCAATCAAGGTCTCCCCTAAGCAACAGGGTCAGTCACAGTGGCCCCAACCCAAGCTGGATGTAGTGGGGAAATACCATATTCCATGTTCAGGGTAGCCCTGCCAGCATAGTGATCTCAGACCCCTCTGAGGAAATAAGACCAAGACAATCAAAGACCTGATCTGACTCTGGCCTGAACCTCTGGCATCCAGGAGGTACTCTGGCCAGACCCTAGAACTCCCAATTTTGATGGTGGTACCTGGTTGCAAAGACTTGAGTGTTTGAGGCCAAGTGGCATGGCCCTCAGGGGAGGGCCACAGATACTACCTTGCCACCTGGGAGAAACCGGTTAATCCTGTCCCGAGCCTCATCAGCTGCGTGCTCTACCAGAGCTAGCACATGCTCCTCTGCAGTGCTGTCTGTCAGGCTGCAGGCATTCCCTTCAGGCTCAAACATGCAGCTGTAAGGCATGAAAACCAAGTGTCATCATAGGCACTGCCCATTGCTTCCCAACAGTAGCTATGAACAATCCCCTTGCAGAGGTCAGCAGGAAAGTACTGGGTAGAGTTTAATCCTTCCACTTCTCATAGTATTTCTATGTGTTCTAATCATGTTCTTATACCAGGAGCAAAAAAAAATGCAAACCAAATAGAACCCCTTATACTTTCCACATCTCAGAGAAACAATTGTCTACTTACAAACAGAAAAAAAA
>LZPO01097773.1:0-53186 GCA_001675575.1 Neotoma lepida
GGGGGGTGATCGTAGTCATCAAATGCTGAGGATAGTTCACATGGATGAAGAGTAATAGGCTGCTTTATGCAAATTGGAAAATAATTTGGTAATCTTGAGGACAGTAGTTCCATTGGATGTGTAGGGAATAGGTAAGGAACAAGTTGAAGGAGGTGAATCAGAGACCCTAAAGTGTGCAGTATAAAAAGCAGATAAGTGAAACTAATCTATAAATGGGATTTGGACATCTCTCTTTTTGAATACCCTTCCCTTCATCTAATAACATGCCCAAATATCGAAGTTGAATTTCCTTGTCTTACTTTTAAAGAGCTTCTGTATGTAACCACTGTAAATGTCAACAACTTAGAATGAGAAAGGCAAACTTTTTAAATGTTATTACATGGATTTGTCTATTTGTATCACACAACTAAATTGACATTTGTCTTAGGGTTTCTATTGCTATGAAGAAACACCATGACCATGGCAACTCTTATAAAGGAAAACAATTATTTCAAGAATCTCACTTACAGTTCACAGGTTCAGTCCATTATCATCATGGTGGGACATAGTGGCATGCAGGAAGACATGGTTCTGGAGAAGTAACTGAGAGTCCTACATCTTGCAGGCAACAGGAAGTGGACTGAGTGTCACACTGAGGGAAGAGTGTGACAAAAGAGACCTCAAAGCCCACCCCCACAGTTACACACTTCTTCTAACAAGGTCACACCTACTCCAACAAGGCCACATCTAATAGTGCCATAATCCCTTTGGGATTATGGGGGCCAGTTACATTCAAAGTACCACAGCATTGAAGTTGAAAACTTTCAGAAGTATAAAAGGATCTTAGACACGACCAACCTATAAGTATCAGAAGCATATGTAAGGAGATTAAGTGACTTGCTTCAGGTCTCATTTGTTGAGTGGCAACAATAGCTATAGAATCCAGGATTTCTATTCTAGTGCCTTTTCTACCGTGCAACCCATGTGTGTATGTATATGTACAGATAGGCTAGACTCAACATGTACATAAGACAAGTAAAGACTCATGGAAATGTTAATAGATGTCTGTGTGGACAAGTGAATGAACGAATTAAACATTGAACACAGATGATACAATGCACATGTGAGCAAGTCAGTGCAGGGCCCTCAAAACATCTGAGTTTAGAGGTTTGCTCTGGGGAGAGGGAAGCCAGGAAGACATAACAGCTCAGGGAAAAGTAAGCAACAATGACAGACTCCCACACGAGTGCTCTCTACCTGGTGATGGTGAGCATCATAGGTGTCTAAGATTGTTTTCAAAGTCAATGCAAGCTGTTGAGGAAGGTTAATAAAAGGGACTGGAGACGGTGAAATGCTTTCCTAACAAGAACCTGGACAATGACTCCTTAAAAGAAAAATCCTCTCTGGCAACATAAGAAAACTGACTTGGAGGCTGCAGGTTTACAACTCACTGAAAATAACCAGATACAAGAGGTTTCAACTTGTTGGAACTCTTATTATATGCTTGAGTGACTCCTGAAACAAAAGAAGACTGTGTGTTATTGTTTAGGAAAGTATGAGATAAACAAAGCATATGTTTCCTAACATCTCCTGACTGTAATCTGATAGTGGTATTATATTGGTCTTTGTTCATTTTAGGGTCATGTGACAGTAATGATTTTAGTAGTTCTTAAGTTCAGCACATAAATAAATGATGTTAAGACTCTACTTTAGCTCATGTCCCTCAATTTTTCATACATACTTGCTGCTTCTCTTCAGGAGAGGAAAATGCACATTACTGTTCTCTTGGAATCATTCCATGTCTTTTTTATGCTTTTCTTTTCTCTTTTGAAAGATCCCCCCTCACACTGCATAAATAGAAGTGTCCCTGAGATTCATTTGATTTCATGGATGGCAGAGTACTCATTTTAAATAACTTTGGGAGAACTAGATAAAACAGCCAGACTCAACTGCATTACCTGATTTAGTGCTGGGGACTGTGAGGAGACTAGATGGCTGTAAGAAATTGGGGTAGGAAACACGAGTTCCCTTGCTCTCCAAGTTCTGTGCTTTGGATCCAGTGGAGGCCAGAGTAGTCAAATGTTATCACCATCTGATTGACTGCTCACTGTTGCAAGGGAAATCAGTGCATTGCCCTGTTTAGCTGGTAGCAAGGAAAATACTCTCACCTGGTGCTAAATGGCTGTTCCTAAGCAGTGNACAGAGAGCTGTCTGGACAAGGTTACTGTTTCCTTTCAGCCACTGCTTTATCAGGGAGAGGGCTTATTGAAGAAGTAGTTGAAGGAACACCTCTGTTTATCAGGCTGTATCTATTCTTGGGAGAAAAAGAGGCCATCCGTTTCCAGAGCTGTCAATCTGGTACCCCCAGCCACTACTAAAAGCCATTTCGATTTATTTCTTCAGTTCCTTACACTTTGCCGAGTGTTTATTGTAAAGATGTATTAACCAGTAAGATGCCTGTAAGACAAATAGCACTCAACTTTGGGAAGTGATAGCAACTTCTGCAAAGGCACCAATGGTGATTTTAAATAGGAGAAAAAGTTACAAGTTCTTAGCCTCAGTGTTTCTGTAGCCGAGCCATTCTGTTTTCTTTCAGTCAGTATATAGCTTTCATCACCTGTTTACTCTTGGTTAGCGCCTTTTCCTTCCTTATTAGCACCCATTACTGTTTATCCAGGTCTCATTCACTTTTAATTTTTTTTTTTTTTACTTCTATTTGGTACCTATTCCCCCAAATCTTCCAACCTATGAAGAAGAAGCAAGTACTCATATAATAATCTTGGGCCTCTATGCTTGTGTGTGAAAGCTCATAGGAAGACAGGCTAGCACTCCCAGAGCAGGCATGGAACCCTAGGTCAGGATAGCTGAGACTAGCCAATTCNCTGGGCTTCCAGATGTTTGCATGGACTCCCAAGGGACGCTGTGGAGGGCAAGCTTTTCTTGACAGACAACCTAAGCATAAGGCAGAGAGAAAAATATTTAGTCCCTCTTCCTCTGCTAACACAAAAATCATTCGTGTTAGGTTTATGGGTAATGTTTGGTGGTTCTCAACCTTCCTAATGCTATGACACTTTAAAAATTTTATTTATTTATTTTTTTGTGTGCATTGATGTTTTGCCATGGGTGTCAGGTCCCTTGAAACTGAAACTACAGACAGTTGTGAGTTGCATGTGGGTGCTGGGAATCGAACCTGGGTCTTCTGGAAGAGCAGTCACTGCTCTTAACCACTAAGCCATCTCTCCAGCCCTGCTCTGACTCTATAATACAGTTCCTCATGTTGTATTGACTCCCAATCACAAAATTATTTTTGTAGTTACTTCATAACTGTAATTTTGCTACTGTTATGAATCATAGTGTAAATATCTGTGCTTTCTGATGGCCTTAGGTGACCACTGTGAAAGGGTCATTTGACCTCGCCAAGGGGTCGCGACCCACAGGTTGAGAACTCTTGGTTTAGATGGCCCTTTGCAGTATTCTAGGCAGAGGCAGTATTCCACAGTTTGGTTGAACTATGGCTATGGCCTAGGCATTTTCTAATCGGGAAATTCAGGAATGAGAATCACTTAGGGGAAATATGTCTATTGTTTAAGAACTATGCAGACCTTGTCCAATGGCACACTTGCGTGACTCTGTAGGCACAATCTCATGTAGCCTATGCTGGGCTCAAACTTGCTCTTTAGCCAAGGGTTACCTTCANCTCCTAATTCTTCTGTCTCTACCTGCCAAGGGCTGAGGTTCGGGTGTTCATCATNGTGTACAGATCACGTGATGTTGGGGCTCTAATCAGGACCTTGAGTCTGCAAAGCAAACGCTGTATCAAAAGAGCCCCAGCTCCCAGAATGCTATACATTTAGAAAAAAGAATCTGTGTGCTTTTCCATTTGGCAAACCGTTCTAAGCCTTTCACTTTTCACGTGACAGAGACACGAACAGGTGACACACATTTATCCCGGCTGTTCACAGTTCAGTGCTGAGCAGTAATCCCACTGTGAGCTCAGACTTACCACTTGTTTCTTGTTCATGTCTGGATGAACAAGTTTACTTGAAAATCTGANGCATTTTCCAAATTACTGGATTATGGCTACATGCAAAGGAGAGTGGAACTGAAATATGGGCCACACTTTAGGTTTTCCTTTTTTTTTTTTTAAAGGAATTTCTGGAGTACTTTAGGTCTTGTGAGTCATTTCTTCCTTGTGTCACAGAATTTTCATCCTAAGCTGGGAAGAGAATGTCCAAGTAATGTGTGTCACAGTCACGACCTTCCCTTCCTTTCATTCTCTTATCCTTTAGGATTCCACAGCTGTCAATCTGGTAGAGATGTGGATTTTTTTTTTATTGCCCCTTGAACATGGCTAACTCTGACTTTTCACTTTCTGGCTTAGGACCTCTTTGCCTTACAGATTGGCATCTCCAGCACTTCCGGTGTGTCTCCGGCACTTGTTTCCCAATGACTCCGTAGCTTAGAGAGTCTGCGGAATTCAAGTCTTATTTAGCCCAACTGTCCAAATCTCTCTCTCCTCTTCATATAAATGGTTATAATGTTTCGTGTTTATATCATTCATTAAATCAAATCTATATGCAATGCATTTTAATTCACATTAAAAGGGTTTCACATTCTACAATAGCATGAGCTCCCAAAGGCTACAATGATATCTTGTTAAATACCTATTAGATGCTCTATGAAAAAAATGAGTAAATTGGATACTTAATTGTAAACAAACAATNTCCAACTGCCTCTAGCTGTCAAAGTGCCCTTCTGAATTTCCCTGCATTTTNCCCTTTCATTCCCTCTCTTTCCTCTTTTTTCAATCCATGATATTAATTTTTCAATCCATGATATTAATTTTTGACCTACTGTTGCAATAGGAATAAGAATTCAAAGCACATGGGAAGAAAATACTCAACATCTTTTATTCATTAATGCAATGTTTTCTGCTCTAGATTTCAAAATTACTAAGTAAATGTAAGTCTACCCGAGAAACAATAAAAAAANNAAAANNAAAAAAAATCAAACAACAGAAACACTCCAAAGACTGTATAAATGAGCCTGCCATGATTTTAAATTTGAGAAAATTCTTAGTTTNGCTTGGTGATACTGATGTAAAGAAGGAGACTATACAAGCTTTTGAGATGTTGCCTGGTCTAGAAAGGGAGATCGTTAGCTTTTCAGTTAATCAGTTAATTACTTTTTCCTTAAATATACATGTGTGCGCCTTCTTATCTGCATGTGCACCACATGCATACAGGCNCCAGTGGAGGNCAGAAGACAGTGTCACATCCTCTGGACCTGGAGTTACAGATGGTTGTGAGTCTCTCATTGTGGACTCTGGGAACTGAATCTGNTCTTCTATAAGGTAAAGCCACTGAGCCACTTCATTGGAAAAAAAATTCAGGTTTTGAGATGAGGGTGAACTCTTGCCTAGCACCAAGTTTGGTCTCCAGCACTATGAACAAATTAAAAACTAAATAGCAACAACAAAAATATGTAGGTTTTAAAAGATAGTAGAAAGTGAATATTACTCAGGCTGCTAAATATAAGGGGTTTTATATGAACACATCAACTTTATGAGGGAGATGCAATTAATCCTATTTTACTGAAGTGAAATTGAGGCTAAGTGATTTAACTACTTTACCTTGGGTCACTCAGCTAATAAGTATCAGGGAAGAAGTTTAAACCTTACTTTGGCGCTTTAAACTCATGTTCATTTTACTTTATTACAACTAAAATGATATCCTAATTTCTATGGGGAGCAGCTGGACACAGGCTTGATTGTCACTCTCCCCCCGACACACACACACAACTTACTGATACCCATGTTTGCTATTGGACTTCTTTGCATATGGATGCCAAATAGAGAATGACTTTTAGTCTTACGTGTTTAATTAATATTACACCTACCTTACCAGAGAGAACACCTGAAAATATTTGCTAACATTTGACAGGACTAGAGTGGACAAACCAGGTATTAGAGTATTTCCCAAGAGTTTTACTAACAGCTAAAGATGCACACCCAGAAACACCATTTAAAGTTCTACTCTCTCTTCTGGTGACTTAAATAGGCTACTTCTGTTTAGAGCAGGGTCTTGGTTAAAGAAGTCATCTCCTTCTGATTCCTGCCACCCAGAGTTGTAATATGCTTTGCATGTGCTATGTAGACCTATCAGTGACATCTCTCAATCTCCTTTTCATGAATGGCTGTAGATTCACAATAAGATCATCCTCAATGACTATACATGGGGCCCACTGCTGCTGAGGTTATGGGATGACATAAATTAAACATGATACAAACTTTGGAGAAATCAAATTGAGATTCCAGCACGTCAATGGAAGCACTATGCTAGAAGTTACCCATTTCCTGAGTTTGTAGTTAATGTGATAATGCTTGGTAAATTCCTAGTCAGAGGGATTATTTTGTGATCCCTCCCCTGAAAACTAGGGAAGTCTTCAAGAACATTATTACTTCTGTGGATCNGGTAACTTCAGCTACCAGCCAAAATTCTTGATTTAATCACATGTATCTGTTTGAAGCTCTTTTTGTATTTGTTTGAGATTTTAATTGGCTATGTGCAAAAGCTTCTAAGCCACCATGAGGTTGGTCCTGAGAAAGTCATAGAGGGTATGGTGAAGGATGCATTGTTTTATATTTTCAACTTGATATTTCATTTCTTTGTCTCCATGTTTTTGATGATGTAAGTGGTTCTTAACCTTTTGGAGTTCAAAGCCTCCTTCTACAAACTGCNGGAATCTGTGGCTATTGTTTCTGGAAAATTGCATGTATCTACAATTTCANATGGTTCATGTAGCATCTAATAGACTCCCAGAAGCCCAAGAACCCCTGGCTAAGCATCTCGGGACTAAATGGTCTTGTGGTTCTCTTCGCGTCAGATATTCTATTGTTTCATGTTTCCTGCAATGATTTGGGTGATTGTCATGATGCAACTAAAAATGAAATATGAACTATTTAGGCAGATTTTAGCTTTTGTGTAGCTATAAATGACAAAATATCATCTGAGTCTGTCTGTCTTTCTTTCTTTCTTTCTTTCTTTCTTTCTTTCTTTCTTTCTTTCTTTCTTTCTTTCTTTCTTTCTTTCTTTCTTTCTTTTTTTGTAGCTCCTTTGAACCTTATCTGCTCTTTAGAATCACCTGGGGAGCTTTTAAAACTCTCAATGCCTGGCCACACCCCACATCACTTAAATCAGAATGTCTAGGGGTGGGTATCAGCTACCAGTTTATTAAAGCTCCCTGGGAGATTCACTGTACAGCCAGGTTGAGAGTCAGTGCTCTGCCATGATTAAAACAGTGTCAGAAGTTCCAGATAACAGGAATATCAACCATCAGCTGAAGATGAAAGCACTCCCCATTCTCTCTCTGCTTTCAAATGTCTGGCATTGAACACTGAATTTCCAGCTGAAAATAAGGGTTTGAAAACNCTTGTGTGTAATCATGCCTCCAAATGTGCTACACTCTTGGGTATGCCGGACAAGTGTGACCAATGCAAAATTGCCTTCCTGGTGCTGTGGAGATGTGGGAAGAGCTATGTTAGGACGTGGCCTGCCCTGCCTCAAGCACACACCAGGAAAGGTTTGTTTTGGGCATAAGAACAATTACCATTGTCATATTCCAAACTGTGTGCAAATTGTTTTATTATAAACTCACTGTTGGTCTCTATTTAACTGGGAAATCACTCACTCTAAATTTATCTACTCTCTCTGCATGGCATTGATGTTCGCTGGCAATGCCAGATTCGCTTCACTTAGAAGAAAAAGATTCCATGAAAAACAGGCCATGTACTCATCTGGCTGATGAATAATCCAGAGAGGGTCTCTGGAAACTTCCTGTGTGTTAACTCTTCCCAACCTTTTCCTAATTTTGACTTTTCATTGATCTCAGAAATCCAAACAACAGTTTTCATGAAGCTGAGCAATGAAAACTTTCTTCCTCAGGCCAGCTCTCCAAAAGAAGAATGCTCACTGCCAGAGCTTGGAGATGAGAAATGAGACTCCGAATGATGAGNTGTTTGTTTTCTAGATTTCTACAAGTCAATTTGGGATACTTCATCAGCCAAGTTTTTATCTCTGCACTAGGCAACCATTACATGTTTTCAATTTGGAAAAAATGTCCATCCTTGCTTTCCATGGCATCTGTGCTGTATTCAAACCACTCTGCAATTTCATGCAGACAAAGGCTTTCCAAGTCACAAGGTCTGTTTGAGTAATAGGAGTCCATTAAGATTGAACAGAGGCAACGTGTATTATAGTGATTTCTCCCTTTGTGGCCTTTGCAATTTCCCTACCAAGCTTTGGTGCTTGAAGATGACATTTACAAAATTGGATTTAACTACCAGAAAACTTATGACACACAATTGCCAGCAACCAGTTGGTAGCCTGGAAGGACCTCAATTAGTCATGGCTGTCTGTTTACCATTTCTTTCGGAGGAAGGATAACTTTGATAGAATGCTTGATTTATAGGTCTTTTTGTTTTGTTTTTTAATAAATGTTCTTCAAATTCAGAGCTGGGGAAAAAAGTCAGATATGAATCCTCAGAGACATTAGGTGGCTCAATCTGTGTGAGTCTGAAGTTACCACAGAGGGCTCCAGATTTCCATGGTGACTGTTGCTACTCAAGGTATTGTCAATGAGTAAAGGACACCCATTAATAATGACTGGTCACATGGAAGCACATAGGAAATAAGTGCTCCAGACATGGTATTTTTTACTCCATAGAGTGATAGTGTACATGTGTATGTGCAATTATCTATGTTTGTTCTAATCTTGATAGAAGTTAGAAGAAGCAACTGAACAAAACCCATTTGAACACGGACTGTCATTCACCAGGAAACAAAGCACCGGCATTGATGTGAGTTTTAGTTACTATCCAGCATGTAGTAAGTGCTCAATAATGACATGGAATAAAATCAACAAACAAGAGTATCTGCAGTGCATATTTGAGCAAATGAGTCAAATTTGGAATAAATCATATGTGCTTTCTTAAACTTTTCTATGAAATGGATAGCAAACTTTTCAACTATTACCAAATTTAAATGATGTAGTTATTGATTCATTTTTGTTGTACTGGACATTGGACTCAGGGCTTTTACTGTGTTAGACCAGTGTTCCACCACTGCTCTGAGCCCTCTAAGCCTGCTTGTAGTATTTGTTTATGTAACCATGGTAACATCCTTGAATTTTTTACCTTAGGTGCTCACTTCCCATTCCTCAACGGATCAATAAATTCTACATCATTCCCTAACAAATCATCAGTGGGCATAGGCAATCTTGCATTTGGATACCATTTGTCATGTTCCTTTACATGTAGGTTGGGTTGTTTCTCCCCANTAATCATGTCTCAGAATTTGACTGCATTTACAGATAGGTTGTTGAAACAGTGAATGAGTTAAAGGATGTCTTTAAAGTGGGTCCNTATCTAGTGTGGTGTGTGTTCCCATAAGAAGAGGAAATTTGGGTACTATTAAGTACAGAAAGGAGACTAAGTGAAGAAGACATGGCCAAGACTAAGCTTGGCCATGCAGAAGTTAAGGAGATGGGCTCAGAAGAAGACAACTGCTGATAGCTTGACCTTGGACTTGTAGTCTCCAGAATTGCAAAAACNTAAATTTCTGTTGTTTTTCTGTTAGTTTTGCTACAGCCACCCTAACAAATGAATACTACTTTTTCCCTCCTGTTACCATTGTATTTGAAATATGACTAGCCATGGGAAGACTAAAATATGCTCTAAGCTTCAGACATGGTATTTTTGACTGAAAGAGATGATGGTGTACATATGTATGTGTAATTATTTTCTACATGTGTTACATTTGAAAACATAGACCATTAATAGATCTGATTTTTTTTTACCCAAACCTCCTCTTTCTCTGATATTAAAAGCTGCATATTTCCTAGTTTTGTTGACATATTAAGCAGGAGATCTTTCTGGAAGTCCCTATCAATCAGAAGAGTTTATTTGTCATGTTCATATCTAAGTCACTTGAGGAAGACATTCTATCTATGGCATCTGTGTCATTTAAAATGGAATTCGAGGAGGAAATACCAATGGCTCTAGATTCATTTAAACTATGCATTTGCATAGATTACACATTTGTTCCTCTCTCACAATTTGCCTTTCCAAACTCTCCATTGCAATGTAGAAATACCAAGATACTTAAACAGAGAAATNACTAAAACTGTGCTTGGCATGGGAGAATACTGTGCACTGAGATCTAAGTTCAGGGTAGAGGAAATCAAGCTCATTTTGATTAGTCAGCTATAAAGATCATAAACTGCTCAGGGGACCTTGTCCTTCAACTCTCCCGTCAGCTCACAGCCTGGGTGAAGCAGGCTATTGCTAGAAAGCTTAGACTTTGGGTCAGGAAAACTTCCAATCTTTGAGTCTTTTAAAATCCAGATTCTATGGGCTGGAGCGATGACTCAGTGGTTAAGGGCACTGACTGCTCTTCCAGAGGTACTGAGTTCAATTCTCAGCACCCACATGGTGGCTTATAACCATCTATAATGGGTTCTGATGCCTTCTTTTGTCATGCAGGCATACATGCAAAAAGAGCACACATACACACACACACACACACACACACACACACATAATAAATCTTTAAAAAAATCTAAATTCTACTTTAGACCCACTTGGGATAAAGGGCTGAAAGTGACTTTGGTTAGGTCACCTTTAGCTTGAGAATTAAGAAAAGTAACAAATGAAGCAATCTTTTCCTTTGGATGATATTATGGGTTACCTCAGGCCATTTCATAATTAACAATTAAAAGCAGTAGCTCTCTGAGGATTTGGACATTAGGCATAGACTCTGTATGTTCTGGGATTTATTTCAGCAAGTTCAATGTCTTGTGAGGGCAGCACACAAAAAACTCTGCACAGTCAAGCTTACTGGGAAATCATATTGTAATATGTACAGTCATGATGTTATTACTTAGCCATTTTGCAAGTCTGCAACTTGTCATATCTCTATAGGAAAAAATGTATATGCATAAACATATTGTCTTGCCATTAATCATAAATATATTAATAGGCATTTCTCATTACATATTATAAGCACTAATTTATCCTTTCATTATATATTGTAAAATACATACATATGAAATGAAAGGATTTTTGGCAGGTTTCAGGGTCACCATTATATGCATTTTCCTTTCATTATATACAATGTAAAATAAAGAAAAATTATATAAAATAATACATGTAATGATGACCCTGAAACATGACAAAATTTTGCTTAATTCCTAATTTATTTTGATTGTATTGTGGTTCTCTGGGAAGTAATATGTATCTAAGATGATATATGCATTTATTTTGAAGAATGAAAAAGTAGAGGCTTTAGAAGCAATTTGGTTTAAATCATATAACTTCTGTGTCTTAGTTAAGGTTTCTACTGCTGTGAAGAGACNCCATGACTATGACAACTCTTACAAGAGAGACATGTAATTGAGGGGGCTTGCTTATAGTTTCAGAGGTTCAGTTCATTATCATTATGGTGGGGAGCATGGCTGCATGCAAGCAGACATGGTACTGGAGGAGTAGCTGAGAGTCCTACATCTTGCAGGCAACAGGAAGTCAACTGGGACACTTGACAGTATCCTGAGCATAGGAAACCTCAAAACCCGCCCCCACAGTGACGTACTTCCTCCAACAAGGCCACACCCATTCCAACAAAGCCACACCTCCTAATAGTATCACTCCCTATAAGATTATGGGACCTATTACATTCAACTACCACATTCTGTGACCTATAACTTCACTTACTCTTTGCTTCTGAAAAGGGATGTTACTGTAGCATATTGTGAGAACTAAGTAAGACTGTGTTTGTTACAAATAAGTGCTTTAGAACATTGATTCTTGTGTCTCTAGTCCAATGGTTCTCAACTTGTGGGTTATGACCCCTGGGGGGTAGCCTAAGACCATTGGAAATATCAGATATGTACATTATGATTCATAACAGCAGCAAAATTACAGTTATGGAATGAGAATGAAAATAATTTTATGGTTGGGGGTCCCCACAACATGAGGAACTGTATTAAAGGGTCACAGCGTTAGGAAGGTTGAGAACCACTGCTCTAGTCCAATACATTAATCAGGACATCTTATTTCCTGGCCACATTGGATAAAGGATTTATTATGCATATAAGTAGACTATGGGGCATTCTCTGTAGTAACAGACGATGGGGTAGGGCTGCCTTTTAGCATAGGGTTGTTTTCTGGGTGCTAGCTGCTTTGACTTTCATTTGCAGCCTTATTTTTTATGATAATGAATTTTTATTTAAATTTGGTGAATTTCCTTTGAGCTCCTTTTAAGTCATCTGAACACAGGAAACACTTTTTCATGCTTTTAGAGGTTTTCTGATTGACTTTGTTCTCCAAAAAGGGCTGATTCTAATATTCTAAGTGATAAAAAGTCCCTTTGACACGATTGAAGCAATTTAATTAGTAATCCGGAAATTATAAAGGATTGGAAATCACACCCTCCATGCTTTTAATAAAACAGAGTAGTGAAACTTCTGATAGGTGTATGCCATGTGTTGAAAGAACTCTGTGCCACACACATTGAGAGAAAGGTCCTCCTTTGCAAGAGACCTACTAAGGGAATTGTACAATTAACTGTGTGCCTGCTATCCTTTATGGCAGCATTCATAATTTACAGACAGTACATGTACATTTAATCATGTAAAATAATTAAAAGCACACATGGAAAGTCAACAAATTTAATTCGTGAATTAGCTGAACTCAGGATATCTTAATCCTCCAGTAAGAAATGCACAAGGAATTATTTTATGTTGTGGCTAATGGGGCTTTTAGTGTCTGGCTGTCTGTCTCATGATGAGGNTCATGTGTGAATTAACTCTAACCAGTTTGCCTTAGAAGTATTCTCCTATAGTATGTCATTACTAAACAGAGAACATTGATACATAACTGCTAGGCATAAACATAATAACATGTTCAACAATAAAACTATCTACAGTATATAAATACTGATGCTATACTCAAAAGCGCCATCATTTTTTACTGCCTTGGTAATGGAGTGTTCCAGGGAGATGTGTATATAGATGATTAGTGATTGGTGGATCCCGCACCCCCACCCTAGTGTCCTCAAATATTTAAGAGCAGCCAGCATTTATAGGAATCAAAGAGCCCCCGATTCCTGTTCAGGAAGCAAATCTTAGCACTAATTTTAAATCACAGGGAGTGATAAGGGATATCAACTTGGAGGATAAAGAAGCATACTACTATTACTACTAACCAACTAAAATGTTATCGTAAGAATTAT
This sequence comes from Neotoma lepida, assembly GCA_001675575.1. NCBI lineage: Eukaryota > Metazoa > Chordata > Mammalia > Rodentia > Cricetidae > Neotoma > Neotoma lepida. The sequence goes on from LZPO01097773.1 coordinate 13,266, forward strand.
GTTTTACTCTTGTGGGTACCCTAGAAATAATGGGACTTATTGGGTAATTTGCATCTTTTCCAATGCCTTTTTAATGATTGCATTAGTTACTTTTTTGCTTCTGTTGATAAAACACCATGGCCAAGGCAGCTTATAGAAGAATGATTATTTGGGCTTATGATTACAGAGGGAGAAGAATCCACCATGGCGGAAAATCATGGCAGCATATAGCAAAAATGGCAGCATGAACAGGAACCTAGGAGCTCACATCTCACCANTGACAGGAAGCAGAGAAAACAAAATGGAAATGGGTGTGAGTTTTTAAGCTGTCAAAGTGACATACTTCCTCTGAGTGCTGCCAGCTGGGAACCAGGTGCTCAAACACGTGCATCTGAGGGAAACATATCTCATTCAAACCACCACAATGGTATCTTAAAAGTATATTTTATTTTGTATGGATAGGTGTTTTGCCTGCATATGTGTGCACCATGTGTTTGCCTGGTGCCCAAGGAAGTCAAAAGGAGGCCTTGGATCCCCTGAAGCTATCAATGGTTGTGAGCTGCCATGTGGGTCCTCTGGAAGAACAGACAATGCTCTTAAGTGCTGAGCCATCTATCTAGCCCCTCACCGTGATATCCTAATAAACAATGGTGGTGAACTATGCTTGATAGTAAAATGTTTGAAATGTAAGCAGAGTCAATGACTGGGTAATTTTAAGAGATGCTTGAAAAATTGATTTGTTTTCACCTAGGGGAAAAATGATTTAGAATACCCAAAATTTCACCAGAAGAAATTAGGTATGCACATGGTATTGAGACTCAGAAGGAAACTTAACTGAAAAATAAGTCTTGATTTCAGTCTCAACCACAATGATTTTTCTATTTTTTTCACATGTGTGAACCAACACATGTGAGTTGGGCTAGCCTGAGAATTGAACAAGGCTTAAAATTTACAGTGTGATTCCATAGAAGTTGGCCTGGGGTAAGGCAGCCTTTATGAGTTGCTATGTAGGTTTTTCACTTGCGTTGTACATAAGTAGAGCTTCTACAAACTTTCCTCATTTCAAGGCTTGTCTTTGGTCACCATCTGAACAAGAACATCCCTTTGGCTTTTCATTTCAGCTCAGAGATATCACATTCTCTGGCCAATATCTTGTCATATGAACAGAAAGTTTGAGTCTATATAGACTAGAAGGTAGACGTTGGATTGTTACTAAAATTTCAGATTTTAGTTTGATAATTTCTGTGTCAGTTCCACCCTACACACATATGCCAAATACTTTGAATATTATTTTTAAAGCATTGAAAAGTCTNTGCATGTGTGAGATATACACGTGTGTGTGCATGTAGATGTGGAGGCGAGAAGTTCATGTCAGGTGTCATATTGCTCTCCACTTTATTGTCTGAGACAGTCTGTCACTGAACCTGGAGCTTCCTGCCGTGCTAGCTTTTACATGAATACTGATATTCTAACTCATGTTCAAGCACTTTCTCAATTGAGCCTTCTCTTCAGCCTTTATATATTCTGTNTTTAAAAAGATTTATTAATTATTATTTATGGGTTTGTGAAGTACACATGGTAGACATCTGGAAGTCAGAGGGCAACTTGTGAGAGTGGGTTCTCTCTTTCCACTATGTGAATTCTGGGCATCAAGCTCAAGGAGTCAGTCTTACTGACAAGCTCGCTTACCCACTGAGCCATCTTAATGGCCACCCTGAATATTCTTTATAGCTAATTAAGTTTCCTAATGGTAGTAAAATAAGATGTAACCTTTTCCAGATTTCAAAAAATTCATAGTGTTCTTTAGGGATTGTAGTGAATAATGTAGACATCTGTCAAACCTGTAGGCATAAGGCCACTGTCGAAGCTACCCCCGAATCACTGTGTACCTTTTGGTCACTCACCTTGAGATTCAAGGGTTACAAGTTAGTGCATATCTTTATTGAGTTTTGCTACAGGAACTAAATTGCCTTTAACACAATGCTCAATTCCATTAATAAAGATGTGGGCTCACACATATGGTTTGCCTAGAGCTGGGTGTTTCATTACTTCCTTCTTTAAANTTTTTTTTTTTTTGCAATGAGCCCTAATTTGCTTCAGCTGCTGTAAATTGGCTTCCAGTAATCTTCACATCTTCTTCAATGTGCACTGACATCTGTAAGTATAGGGGCTTGTATTAAATCTCCAGTTATGTTTGTGGGAACTCATGGTTGCCTAGGACTAAACTTTCTCTCTAAGACAGTGGATACAATACTAGGTGTGGCTTCTGCTGGTCTTACACCCCAGAACCAGGAAGGCTTGAGTGCGAATAAACAATGTCCAGTTGGCAAGAAATTAGTTCAAGCTTCAATGTTCTGCCTTGGTGTACTGCAGTGCAGCTATGAATCACATGATACCCCATGAAATGTCTTTATGTTGTTTCCTAGAAGCATGAAGGTGCTAAAATGACAAGTTGGAAGGCAAAGAGAGTCGCCTCTTCCTGGGAAACGGGCAGGATTGACAGGGGTGCTGGGATGTGAGGTAATGCTTCCGTCGGCATCCTCTTACTTTAGCGCACCATTTCTCTTTCAAAGTGTTTTCTTCTTTGCTTTCAGCTATAATCAGTTAAGGTCTACTAAGGTCCATTTGTGGAAAATGGTTTTAAATTGCCTCTTTGGAAGGGTCTTTGCAATTTACTAAAACAGTTTTGATGACCAAGAAAAGCTTCAAAATAGGAAAGTAAACTGAATTTCTAGTAGTGTGGTCTGAACTTCCTTGATGAGTGGAAAGGGAGAAACCTGCCAGATGAAATTAGTGTGACTGCAACCTAGACCATGCGGGCCTTGCTTGGGCAGAGCTNCCTATGAAGAACTCAGGGCAAATGGCTGTGGACAGCCAGGAGGAGCTTATCCTGTGTGGATCTCAGGCTAGGTGATCAGGTAAGTCATTGCCATTCATAGGAAGTGTGACCATCCTAGCCCAGCGACCGTTCCAAGAGTTCCCAGTGGAGTTGGTTGAAGTTGACATCTGGGTCTGCTTTTCATCTTGACTTCTTCCCCTGCCCTGCTCTTGCTTTGCCATTTCCCCTTTGCAAGAGTCAGCCCCTTGGATGCCCTGCATACCACACTCGGACAGGAACTCTGTCTGCCAATATCCTGGGAAACCAAACTTTCACAGACCAGAAACTGGTGTGCTGTCTATTTGTGTGGACAGTGTCAATAATGTCCATGCTTTCTTTAGGTGCAGTCTCTCAGCTGTTTATAGCAATTTTATGTTGAGTTAACCAATAGCTTAGGAAAAGTCCATCAGTGAAAATAATATGATTTAGTTTGGTTTATGTAGTCTTACATCAAAAGGTATGTCAGGAATAACCATTGTTTCCTTTTTTTCTCTTTTTTTAAAAAGACTATAGACCACACTTTATTCATATTTTCTTAGCTTTTAACCCAGTGCTCTTGTGTTCCACTGTCCTGTCTAGGACACCATGTTACTTTTGACCATTATGTCTCCCTGAACCCTTCTTGACTGGGCTCATTCCTTGGCCTCTCATAACCTCTGAGTGCCTAATTAAAAAAATGATCATGATAGTTTTGATGAAGTCTTAGAAATTTTGTAGAATATCCCTCACTTGGCATTTATTTGATGTTTTTCTCCTATCCAGAGTGACACTAGACTTCAGGGAATGGAGACTTTGGAAGTAAAGTCCCCTTCCCGACACATCAAGTTTCCGAGTGCTCTGTAAGATGCCTTTGTTAGATGCTACATGGCTGTGGTGGCAGCCTTGGTGACCTGGTTCCTGGCTGGTGGCCAAAGTTCGTACTTTTAAGTCCTTCCTTCTCTCACTTGCTTGACTGCACTCTTTAGAAGGAAGTCTCTCTGCACAGGCACATTTGAGTGGGGATGCTTGCTTCATCTGCTGGTAGGCAGAGCTATGGATACAAATTATTTGAAATTTTTCTTATTAGGAGCATTGTCTCCCTTCCCTCTCTTTTATTTTTCCCTCTCAGTATGGGCTCAGTTGTACTCAATATTTTGGATTGTAACTCAATGCTAATTTATTTTATTCAAATCCTCCCTCCCCTCCCCTCCCCTCTTCCCTTCCCTTCCTCCTTCTCTCCTTTCTTTCTTCCCTCCCTCTTTTCCATCTTTTCTTTCTTTTTCTTCTTTTTAAAGTTTCTGATTTTTAAGATATTTAAGTGGAAGTGAGATGACTTTTTTTAGGTTTATTGATTTTGCTTTATGTGTATGAATGTCTTGTCTGTATACATGCATGTGTACCATGTATGTGTACCATGTGTGTGCTTGTGGAGGTTAGAAGTGGTCATCAGATCTCCTGAATCTGGAGTTACAGATGATTGTGAGTCACCACATGAGTGTTGGGAGTTGAGGGCATCAGAGTTCCACTGGAGTTACAGGTGTTTATGAGCCACCATGTGGGTTGGGAATTGAAGCCAGGTCCTCTGCAAGAGCAGCAAGTGGTCTTAGCCACTGGACCATCCTCCAGACCTAATTTATTATTTTTTTCTGTGGCTTGTGGCTCTCGAAGAACCCAGTGAGGGATTTAGTGAATGCTCCCAAGTTTTTAATCTCTGTACACCTAGCATTCTTAAGTTTAAAGAAAGTTGACTTCTTTTAATTAGAATTAGAGCATGCCTTTATTTTCTCTCTGCTACAGCCTCAGGGTTTTATCTATTTGATTTGAATTATATTTGAAAGTAGTTTTCTTGGTATGCAGATATTTTTATTGTTTGGAAGAATTAAGTAGCTTAGGCCTAAATAAATATTAGGGCAATGATTATGAAGTAGTGTGGTGGAGCAGATTATCACCCGGGGGTGGTTTAAAGTTAAATGTTAAGAGGGATGCTGATGAATCTGATTACGTGTGGGTCAATTAGCAGTCTAGCTGCTCTTCCTGAAAGTGTTCTGGGAACACTTAATGCAGACTTCAGTGATATGACACTTATGCACAGTCCATATGTTTATGCATTTTGTATGTATAATATGTAGAGCACACATATTTATAAATGACCCAGGAAGATACCTGGTTAATATAAATTTTAACCAGGGCCTCATATATTCCCAGTCATCCTTGAATTTGCTATGTAGTAGAGGATGATCTTGAACTTCTTTAAAAATAAGATGCGTGTGTGTGTGTGTATATGTGCAAGTGCAAGTGCTTCTAGAAACCTGTGGAGTCTAGAAGAAGGCCTTGGATTCCTTGGGCAATTGTGAGCCACTGCCCTGGGTGCTGGGAACCAAACATAGGTCCTCTGGAAAAGCAGCCATCAATCTTAACTGCTGAAGCATCTCTCCAGCACTGACCTTGAACATCTGATCCTCCTGCCTCCACCTTTCCAGTGCTGGGATTATAGTCATGCCGTTATGTCTGACTTATGAGAGGCTAGGCGTAAAGCTTAGAATCTTGTGTATGCTAGGAAAGCACTCTAACCAAGCTGCACCCTCATCCCTCAATATCAATTTTTATTGTGTTTCTACAGTTCTATAGTGTACCTTTCAGTTCTAGTGTCTGTTAAAGTGTTTTGGCCACGTTTTGGCTGAAAGACATATTCACAGTGTGAAAGTCAGTACAATATCTGCTTCTAAGAGGTGAGAATGCAAAACTCAGCTCGGAATGTTAGAGAAACACAGTTCTCGGGCATTATTTTCATAGTTCTGAGTAAATAACTTCCTTTAGCTTCATATTTATTAGATTAGTTACAGGATTTTAGTTCCCCAAACATTAAATAAAGATGATAATGATAGTGATAATGGTGACATTTACATTTTTTTCTGAGTGTTTAAGATGTGGCAGGCACTGCTGAGATACTTTGCAAATAAAATCTCCAGTGGTAACTGTAAAATTGGTGTCATTGTTATTCCCATCTCACGTATGACGATGCCTATCACTCAAAGAAACCAGGTGCAATGGCCTTATTTCTTACATTTAAACACACCAGGTTTATTCCGACTTGGTGCTACTATGCATTCCCTTTGCTTTGAATACTCACCCCCAACCTAGACTCTGCATAAGTAGCCCAGCTCTTTTCCACTGTGGCCTCAACTGAGACATCATCTGCCCTTTGAGGTCTTCTTTGACTATAGATAGACATGTGTTACCCATTCCGAGTCTCATTCTATTTACACTTAATAGTTTCAACATTATCTGAAATTATCCTCTTTATTCACCTGGTTATCTCCCATAAAGATTAGCCTTCAGGGTACAGGGACCTTGGTGTAGTCTCACCATTTTATCCACAGTGCAGAGTAGCTGTACAATTTGTAACAGTTGGCTGAATTAGTGGATGAGTACTGTGGTGCTAGAAAAGGATAGGTCTGGGATTTGAACCCAAGTCTGGTTGGCTTCAAGGTCTATGGAACTTCTACTCTATTTTGTTTTCTCTATAAGTCTAATGGTTAATTTCTGAAAAATATAAAATATCCAGCCTTGGATCAAAACCATATTTGAGTCATTTGATCAAAAGCATATTTGAGTTTTGTAAGTAATTAATTCAAGGGAAATGAAAAAATTGACTGATGCAAAGATTGTGGGAAATTTGCCCCTCTTTGCTAGGGAAGAATTGAACCAAAATAACAGTCAGAGTAGTCTAATTTTTGTTGCCAATTACACAATAGCAGAGTCTGGACACAGTTTAAGCAAAACGGTTTATTTTAACTCTCAATGTTGGTGCTATAAGGATGAGGGTCTGCTTTTGGTGATGGCTTTCTCGATTGGCAGAGCCCCTCTCTTCTTACAAAGTACTCCACCATGGGGTGCCACCGTGATGACCTTACCTAATCTTAGTCATTTCCCAAAAGCTCCACCTCAAAACATAGCTGGATTAAGTGTCTGCCCTCTTCATACTTCACAATGAGAATTAAATTCTAATGTTCTAATGTGAGGATTTGGTGATGTCACTCAGTCATATAGTGGTTACCTAGCACATGCACAGTCCTGAATTCAATCTTCAGCTCTACAAAAACTAGCTAGCTAAATATATACATAAAATCTATGGTGTGAGTTTTACAGGGAATAAGCCATAGGAAACTATAGAGTTAATTCATATTTTATTAAATTTTGTTGCATTTTTATAAATTATACACACACACACACACATACTTCATTGACTCTGAGCTTTTCAAACAATGATTTTTATTTGCAAGGGCAGGATGTGTTTCTTCAATTTTGCATAGTCCAGGTTGGCTTCAAATTCTCTGTGTGCCAAGGACAATGGCCTTGACCTCCTGATCCTCTTGCCTCTACCTCCAAAAAGAAAATCTGAGCCTTCATTAGACTAATGTGAGTTACTATGAATGTATAAAAATTAAATGGGAAAGTGTCTTCCATTTCTTTAAAAGTTGCATTAATTATTTATTCATTTGTGTGTCTGTATGTGTGTGTGTTTGTGTGTGTGTGCGCACTCTCGTGGAATGTATATGTAGGCACACATGCTATGGTGCACATGTGGCAGTCAGAAAAGTTGATTCTAGCCTTCTACCATNCCTATGAAGAACTCAGGGCAAATGGCTGTGGACAGCCAGGAGGAGCTTATCCTGTGTGGATCTCAGGCTAGGTGATCAGGTAAGTCATTGCCATTCATAGGAAGTGTGACCATCCTAGCCCAGCGACCGTTCCAAGAGTTCCCAGTGGAGTTGGTTGAAGTTGACATCTGGGTCTGCTTTTCATCTTGACTTCTTCCCCTGCCCTGCTCTTGCTTTGCCATTTCCCCTTTGCAAGAGTCAGCCCCTTGGATGCCCTGCATACCACACTCGGACAGGAACTCTGTCTGCCAATATCCTGGGAAACCAAACTTTCACAGACCAGAAACTGGTGTGCTGTCTATTTGTGTGGACAGTGTCAATAATGTCCATGCTTTCTTTAGGTGCAGTCTCTCAGCTGTTTATAGCAATTTTATGTTGAGTTAACCAATAGCTTAGGAAAAGTCCATCAGTGAAAATAATATGATTTAGTTTGGTTTATGTAGTCTTACATCAAAAGGTATGTCAGGAATAACCATTGTTTCCTTTTTTTCTCTTTTTTTAAAAAGACTATAGACCACACTTTATTCATATTTTCTTAGCTTTTAACCCAGTGCTCTTGTGTTCCACTGTCCTGTCTAGGACACCATGTTACTTTTGACCATTATGTCTCCCTGAACCCTTCTTGACTGGGCTCATTCCTTGGCCTCTCATAACCTCTGAGTGCCTAATTAAAAAAATGATCATGATAGTTTTGATGAAGTCTTAGAAATTTTGTAGAATATCCCTCACTTGGCATTTATTTGATGTTTTTNTCCTATCCAGAGTGACACTAGACTTCAGGGAATGGAGACTTTGGAAGTAAAGTCCCCTTCCCGACACATCAAGTTTCCGAGTGCTCTGTAAGATGCCTTTGTTAGATGCTACATGGCTGTGGTGGCAGCCTTGGTGACCTGGTTCCTGGCTGGTGGCCAAAGTTCGTACTTTTAAGTCCTTCCTTCTCTCACTTGCTTGACTGCACTCTTTAGAAGGAAGTCTCTCTGCACAGGCACATTTGAGTGGGGATGCTTGCTTCATCTGCTGGTAGGCAGAGCTATGGATACAAATTATTTGAAATTTTTCTTATTAGGAGCATTGTCTCCCTTCCCTCTCTTTTATTTTTCCCTCTCAGTATGGGCTCAGTTGTACTCAATATTTTGGATTGTAACTCAATGCTAATTTATTTTATTCAAATCCTCCCTCCCCTCCCCTCCCCTCTTCCCTTCCCTTCCTCCTTCTCTCCTTTCTTTCTTCCCTCCCTCTTTTCCATCTTTTCTTTCTTTTTCTTCTTTTTAAAGTTTCTGATTTTTAAGATATTTAAGTGGAAGTGAGATGACTTTTTTTAGGTTTATTGATTTTGCTTTATGTGTATGAATGTCTTGTCTGTATACATGCATGTGTACCATGTATGTGTACCATGTGTGTGCTTGTGGAGGTTAGAAGTGGTCATCAGATCTCCTGAATCTGGAGTTACAGATGATTGTGAGTCACCACATGAGTGTTGGGAGTTGAGGGCATCAGAGTTCCACTGGAGTTACAGGTGTTTATGAGCCACCATGTGGGTTGGGAATTGAAGCCAGGTCCTCTGCAAGAGCAGCAAGTGGTCTTAGCCACTGGACCATCCTCCAGACCTAATTTATTATTTTTTTCTGTGGCTTGTGGCTCTCGAAGAACCCAGTGAGGGATTTAGTGAATGCTCCCAAGTTTTTAATCTCTGTACACCTAGCATTCTTAAGTTTAAAGAAAGTTGACTTCTTTTAATTAGAATTAGAGCATGCCTTTATTTTCTCTCTGCTACAGCCTCAGGGTTTTATCTATTTGATTTGAATTATATTTGAAAGTAGTTTTCTTGGTATGCAGATATTTTTATTGTTTGGAAGAATTAAGTAGCTTAGGCCTAAATAAATATTAGGGCAATGATTATGAAGTAGTGTGGTGGAGCAGATTATCACCCGGGGGTGGTTTAAAGTTAAATGTTAAGAGGGATGCTGATGAATCTGATTACGTGTGGGTCAATTAGCAGTCTAGCTGCTCTTCCTGAAAGTGTTCTGGGAACACTTAATGCAGACTTCAGTGATATGACACTTATGCACAGTCCATATGTTTATGCATTTTGTATGTATAATATGTAGAGCACACATATTTATAAATGACCCAGGAAGATACCTGGTTAATATAAATTTTAACCAGGGCCTCATATATTCCCAGTCATCCTTGAATTTGCTATGTAGTAGAGGATGATCTTGAACTTCTTTAAAAATAAGATGCGTGTGTGTGTGTATATGTGCAAGTGCAAATGCTTCTAGAAACCTGTGGAGTCTAGAAGAAGGCCTTGGATTCCTTGGGCAATTGTGAGCCACTGCCCTGGGTGCTGGGAACCAAACATAGGTCCTCTGGAAAAGCAGCCATCAATCTTAACTGCTGAAGCATCTCTCCAGCACTGACCTTGAACATCTGATCCTCCTGCCTCCACCTTTCCAGTGCTGGGATTATAGTCATGCCGTTATGTCTGACTTATGAGAGGCTAGGCGTAAAGCTTAGAATCTTGTGTATGCTAGGAAAGCACTCTAACCAAGCTGCACCCTCATCCCTCAATATCAATTTTTATTGTGTTTCTACAGTTCTATAGTGTACCTTTCAGTTCTAGTGTCTGTTAAAGTGTTTTGGCCACGTTTTGGCTGAAAGACATATTCACAGTGTGAAAGTCAGTACAATATCTGCTTCTAAGAGGTGAGAATGCAAAACTCAGCTCGGAATGTTAGAGAAACACAGTTCTCGGGCATTATTTTCATAGTTCTGAGTAAATAACTTCCTTTAGCTTCATATTTATTAGATTAGTTACAGGATTTTAGTTCCCCAAACATTAAATAAAGATGATAATGATAGTGATAATGGTGACATTTACATTTTTTTCTGAGTGTTTAAGATGTGGCAGGCACTGCTGAGATACTTTGCAAATAAAATCTCCAGTGGTAACTGTAAAATTGGTGTCATTGTTATTCCCATCTCACGTATGACGATGCCTATCACTCAAAGAAACCAGGTGCAATGGCCTTATTTCTTACATTTAAACACACCAGGTTTATTCCGACTTGGTGCTACTATGCATTCCCTTTGCTTTGAATACTCACCCCCAACCTAGACTCTGCATAAGTAGCCCAGCTCTTTTCCACTGTGGCCTCAACTGAGACATCATCTGCCCTTTGAGGTCTTCTTTGACTATAGATAGACATGTGTTACCCATTCCGAGTCTCATTCTATTTACACTTAATAGTTTCAACATTATCTGAAATTATCCTCTTTATTCACCTGGTTATCTCCCATAAAGATTAGCCTTCAGGGTACAGGGACCTTGGTGTAGTCTCACCATTTTATCCACAGTGCAGAGTAGCTGTACAATTTGTAACAGTTGGCTGAATTAGTGGATGAGTACTGTGGTGCTAGAAAAGGATAGGTCTGGGATTTGAACCCAAGTCTGGTTGGCTTCAAGGTCTATGGAACTTCTACTCTATTTTGTTTTCTCTATAAGTCTAATGGTTAATTTCTGAAAAATATAAAATATCCAGCCTTGGATCAAAACCATATTTGAGTCATTTGATCAAAAGCATATTTGAGTTTTGTAAGTAATTAATTCAAGGGAAATGAAAAAATTGACTGATGCAAAGATTGTGGGAAATTTGCCCCTCTTTGCTAGGGAAGAATTGAACCAAAATAACAGTCAGAGTAGTCTAATTTTTGTTGCCAATTACACAATAGCAGAGTCTGGACACAGTTTAAGCAAAACGGTTTATTTTAACTCTCAATGTTGGTGCTATAAGGATGAGGGTCTGCTTTTGGTGATGGCTTTCTCGATTGGCAGAGCCCCTCTCTTCTTACAAAGTACTCCACCATGGGGTGCCACCGTGATGACCTTACCTAATCTTAGTCATTTCCCAAAAGCTCCACCTCAAAACATAGCTGGATTAAGTGTCTGCCCTCTTCATACTTCACAATGAGAATTAAATTCTAATGTTCTAATGTGAGGATTTGGTGATGTCACTCAGTCATATAGTGGTTACCTAGCACATGCACAGTCCTGAATTCAATCTTCAGCTCTACAAAAACTAGCTAGCTAAATATATACATAAAATCTATGGTGTGAGTTTTACAGGGAATAAGCCATAGGAAACTATAGAGTTAATTCATATTTTATTAAATTTTGTTGCATTTTTATAAATTATACACACACACACACATACTTCATTGACTCTGAGCTTTTCAAACAATGATTTTTATTTGCAAGGGCAGGATGTGTTTCTTCAATTTTGCATAGTCCAGGTTGGCTTCAAATTCTCTGTGTGCCAAGGACAATGGCCTTGACCTCCTGATCCTCTTGCCTCTACCTCCAAAAAGAAAATCTGAGCCTTCATTAGACTAATGTGAGTTACTATGAATGTATAAAAATTAAATGGGAAAGTGTCTTCCATTTCTTTAAAAGTTGCATTAATTATTTATTCATTTGTGTGTCTGTATGTGTGTGTGTTTGTGTGTGTGTGCGCACTCTCGTGGAATGTATATGTAGGCACACATGCTATGGTGCACATGTGGCAGTCAGAAAAGTTGATTCTAGCCTTCTACCATGTGTGTTAGAGCAATGGAACTCAGATCACGCAGTGTTCAGGTCACCAGGCTCTGTAGCAAGTGCTCTTACCAGCTGAGCCATCTCATAGAGTCCTGATCTTTATGAAATCATTCACAGTCCAGAATTTTCACCAGTTTGGGTTATTTTCTTCCTAACAGTTAAATGGAATTAATGAGGTTCCTCTGGGTTTCTGCCCTCTATTTTTCCCCAGCAGATGTGTTCAAATGTCTCTTATGGGGAAATGTAAAACATCGTGGTGTGAGGAAACTAGGGCATGATTNAGACACTAGAAGGGAACAAAATGTCGAACAGCTGACTGCATAACTAAGAAATCAATCACTGCCCAGGATGCTTTATTGGCATAATTGGCAATGATTTATAGAATAATGGCAAGAGTCCAACTGGGCATATGTAATCTTAATACCACTAGAGCACTCTGGTGTAGAGTCTTAGTTAAGACAACACAATGAGACTCACAAGAAGCTTTAGGTACTGATTTAAATTAGCTAATATCCATCAACAAAAAATTTACATAAATGTATTTTGTTTAATATTGGGCAAACTCATGAGATAGTTTAATGGAATCTAGAAGCAACATTGTGCTGAAAACAAGCAACCAGAAAATATTTGTCAAGTGATTGTGCAATGGGCAATGTTTTGCATATATAAAACGTGCTATTGCTTTATCAATCAATATTGTAATAGAAAAAGTTGTTTACAGAAAATAATCTGTTCTGTTGAGTGCCAAGGAAACAGGAATGGGTTCAGAGGCAGAGAGTGTGCAATTGGGCCACTGATAGACTCGGTTCATTTAAGAGGGGTAATGGAAGGCTTATCTCCAGAGCTGCATCTTGTAACTTACTTGTTAAATTTATTCAGGAAAGATGGCGTTAGTGATTATTCTGGAACCTAACTAGTGGCTTGTGAGAGATAATTAACAAAACTTCCTGTTTCTTCTCTTGGAACAGATGGATATTTTTGAGATGCAGCGGCACACGGAGCTCAGTCTGAGGGCATGCATAGCTGAGTTGCTTCTATTTGTATAATGAGGGGCTACTTGCTTGTGCTCAGAGGGCTGCAGCTTCTCATTCGCACAGTCCTACAACTTGACTGTCTCCGGTGACCTAAGCAGCTTGTGACAGCAGCCAACACTGCCTTTGGGAACAGGCTTTTAAGGACACTGCCCTAATCAGCTTTATTATTTTTTCCCTGTCGTAGTTTTTTTTTTTTTCCTTACCTAATAGAACACATTTAGTCTACCTTAATTCCTCTGTTGTGTGGGTGCCAGCATTTGAAAATTAGCTATCTGGGTAGAACTTGTGGAAAGGTCAGATAGGATGCGTGTTTGGGAGAAATGGACTCTAAAACCACTGAAATACTGCAAAGACAGACAAAGCGGGTAGGAGGGAGAGGGAGGAGGGAGGGAGGGCCAGAGAGAGCAAGATCATCTACCCGAATTTTCTTGTTGACTGACTATTCAAATGAGAACTGCTCTCTGTGACAAATCAAGGTTTTGGCAAATGTAGGTAATTATAGCCCAGAGCAGGTATCTTTAAAGAGCTTCCATGTTTCTGATGTAGGCTTTATTCTGAAATGGCCAGTCAACATTATTATAACTCTTGAAATTGCATTGCATACTTATATACTNGATGCTCATGAAAGGGAAATTTGCCATGAAGCTGATAAAGCTTGGTCCTTTATTTATTTCTAAGGATTCTTTCCTTTCTAAGGAGGAAATCTAGAAGTTCTTATGCATAATTTTGTACAATTTCTACTTCTTAAAGAGCATCTTCCTTCCCCCATAGAAGAAACCCAGTGTCCACACAGTCTAGATCTGTTGTATTTAAAGAAAGAGGCAAAGACAAATAATGGCTTGGTGGTTTTCATGAGATAAGGATTATGTGTTGACTTAACTCACTGTGTTTACATTAATTTGATTTCTAAACATAAAGCTCAGAAAGAAGACAGGGAAATATAGAAAGAATCATGAGATCTCCCTAATATTTGGTGCTTGTTCAAGTCTCACCATCACTGAAGGGTAACAGAACTGTGGTTGAAGGCTGACAGCCACTTTGATTGTGACTTTAGACCATGAACTCTTTGAAGGCAAGTTAAGTAAATATGTCAATTTGATTAAATTTGGAGAAAATGCTGGACAGTCATCTCCACAATCAGTTATGAAAACAAACCATGTGACTCATCTAGATAGTCCAGGTCCCCAAGTAATCAAAAGAAAAGTAAAAATTAACTTGCATTAACCCAAGTGATGTAATTCTTGATGTGTATATCATACTGAGGAATAAAAACATGGATTTGGGTAGAACACAATAAACACGTTTCTTCTGTGCTCGAAAAGTTGCACAGCACATTCTCTGAAGCCAAACTTCAGAGCTTGCTGTGGTATTATGTCATCACATAACCTCCTAGTTTTATCTTTCACTCCCACTTTGCTTGCTATGTCTGTCCCCTTCTCAACAGAACAGATGCCATCCAAACATTCTAATTTCTTTTCACACTGGTTGCTGGGGTTGAGCCCCACTTTCTGTTCACCAAATAGTGTAGCATCATGATGCAGCGAAGCCATGGTGATAGTTAGCCATCTTACTACAGCAACTGAGGGACAAAGAGGAAGGAGATCCTGAGCTTGAGTGAAGGGGCATGTAGGAGTTGTTGCTGTGCTAAGTGTGCTTCTGGTGCTTTGGGAGAAGGTGCACGCACGTTGGGATGGTACTTTGGAAACTCCAGTCTAGCCATAGCTTTTCTTTCTCTATTTTATCTCTTGCCCTCTTTCCTTGGGGTCTGTGACTGGTTCTGCATGTAGCCTTCACACCTGTGTCCTTGGGTTCCCAGAATGTTTCTCTTTGATCTTGGTGGCCTCAATGTCTTTCTGTTGGCTGATTTGACTGATTCTTTGCGTCTTGCTTCAGGAGTTATCATCTCCTGAGGAAGCCATCTTGTCAGCTTCTCTAACTTTATAGGCTTTACTTTCCATTTTGTGTGATTTTAAAGGACCTTATGCCTGTCCCACAATATGATCAAGCATGTTTCCAGGGGAAACTAGCTGCTTACCTTTGTGTATCTCTTTATTATACCCAGTAGTCGCTTGAGGGTCATGGTGTCTTATTTACTGTGAATCTCAAGGCCAAAGATAGTGTTCAGGACAAATATTTATTGAATGAATATAGTTTTTTCACCCGAAACAACTATAAACAACTGGAAGCAAGAGTTATACATACAAATTTATGTTTTGCTTACATATCCTTGAGTTCATTAGAGGCCCACTTATGTGAAGAGATGTTGCTCTACCACTTACATCACCAAGAGTATAAGTTGGATGTCAAGGAAATTTTCATACAAAATGTAGGTGCTCATCCTTTCTACCTCTCTAGAGGAAGAGAAAAGCAGTTTCCTGCTGTTACAATTCTTATAATGATACGTTAATATCACAGTGGGTAACATGTCTTAAAAGAATCAGAAATTGATCCAAGGANGTAGGAAAAAAATCTCTGCTGAAAATCATTTAAGTTTCTGTGCAGAGAAGCTTTTAAGACATCACTTAAATGAAAAAGAATGTTTTTAAAGCCGTGTAAGTTCAAGAGCTACATTCTACATGAAAATGAAAAATAACAGCAGAAGAATAGTGCTTTATTACTGCATTTTAAAGAAAAGGAAACCTGCATTTCTTTTGCCCTTCCTATCTTTTCTTTACAAAGATAAAAATGCATGATTACTTAAGCTCACGTCTTGATGTTACTTAAGTTGTATAACATATTCTATTTAAAAATATCACCATTGAGAAGTTAGTCTAGCAGTTTTATTTCAACCATGTCATCCAAAGAAAACTTTAAGTGCTCTGGCAAGAGGGCAGACTGAATGCAAACGCTGGGGAGGAAAATG
This sequence comes from Neotoma lepida, assembly GCA_001675575.1. Taxonomy (NCBI): domain Eukaryota; kingdom Metazoa; phylum Chordata; class Mammalia; order Rodentia; family Cricetidae; genus Neotoma; species Neotoma lepida. Next base: position 29,257 of record LZPO01097773.1, read on the forward strand.
TGGGGCATACAAAAGAATAAACAAGAGAAAAGACAGAATACCACTTGTAGATGAAGAATTTTATCAAATTTCTAGAAGATGAAAGAGGGAATGTTAATGGGAATTTTTTCCCTCTCCATTAATTGCAGAGATTTTGGCCCATGATACCCAGAGAGGCTGCAACAATGGGAGAAAATGATGTGCCAGGGAAATATGTAAACTTTAGCTTACAGCAGATGAATCCATTATATCCAACATTAACTATTAGTTGTACTGGAAGGACAGAAACTAGGGATGGCAGTTACAAAAAAAAAAAATCCAAAGCTAAATAAAAGCTTCTAATCATTGTCATTGAAAAAATATCAGCCAGTATTGAGATGAATGAGTAAAAACAGTATGTCCAAACACAGCACAGTGAATCTTCAGATGCTGAGAATAAACAGGGAGTCTGAGAAGTTTCTGTGATGAAATCACAGCTAACAATGGAAGAAGAATCTGGGTGGCCTTCAACAGTCCCAAATGGATGGGGTCTTGATAGTAGATAGAANTCTTGGGAGTTGTGAGAAAAAAAATTACAGTCAAAAGTGTGAAAGGAAAANGGGACTTTCCCAAACATGCAAAGACTTCAAACATTCCCACAGACCTTCTCACTTGGGGAATTTCTTTATAGTGTTCTTTGAAAAGGTGAGAGCAAAATCCACCGAAAAATATAAAGGAAGCCATAGGACTAAACCAAGGGTCCAGAAAAGACAATGCAGTTTGATAGCTATGCTAGAAGTTTCTAAGGAATCCTTGAAGCATGACTTATGGAAGAAAGGAACATTTTCAGGATTAGAGAGAGTGGGATAAAGATAGATGCCACAGATAACAGGGTAAAGCAGGCAACATCCTTTTCTAATTACAACCAATAAAAGAGAATTATCAAAAAGAGAAACACAAAATCAATGTTCAAGTGTTCCTATGTTCATGAGGAGCACACATTCTAATAGACACATAATAGGACATATCTGGGTTAACCCATTGTAAGGAGAATGTGAGTGAAATGCATCTAATACCTTGAACTTACTGAACATCTTAGCTCAGCAGCATGGTCCACTGCAGACTATTAGTTGCTTTATCTGTGAATTTGTAGCTTTTTGGATCTGTGACTGACTAATACTGAGGAGGGAGGGAGGGTGAGAAAGAGAGAAAATGCATATTGGTGCCCTGGGAAAAGACCAAAATTCAGGACTTAAAGTAAGGTTTGAGCTTAGTGTGTATTGCTTTCCCATCATAATTAGTTAAAAAAATCACAAGTTGAACCATTGTAAGTTAGGGGTCATCTATGGAGGAAAGTCATCATCCAAATATGAAGGAAGCCAAATTGCAGCATGATTTTGAGCAATTACTATAGACATAAAACATCTTTTGTTGGTTTCTACCTGTATTTTATTATCATGATAAGTTGATATAATTTCAAAAAAAATGGTTATGATAGAAATATACTTTCTGTTAATCTCATGGTAGTGACAAAACAAAAGTATATAATAGAAAAACCAATAATTATAAACAGAGAATAAAAACACCAGCTATTAACATGTGGATTTAACCACAGAGGAAGACTGTAAGTGAGGGGAGAAAAAAGGAGCTATAAAATAACTAGAAATCAAGTCACAAAATGGCTGTGATAATACCTTACCTGCCAATAACTGTCATGAATATGTTAACTTAGAGAAATAGCCAAAGAGAAAAAAACAAACAGGCAAGGGCCAGTGATGAGGCTACATCCATTATACTCTATATAAGTTGAATATGTATGTAAAATGCATCTAATACATTTAATTACTGCACATCATATCTTAACAACACAGTGCACTGTAGATTATCATTATTTCCTATGGTGATTTTGTAGCTATTGACATACATTGACTGAGTGAATGGAAAAATGTGACTCAACTGTATGTTGCTTATAGGAAACTCACTTCAGCTCTAAGAATAAACAAGAATGAATGTGAAGGGTTGCAATAAGATGTTCCATGCCATAGTATTTAAAAGGAAGTGAGGTAGCCATATGAACACNAGACTTCAACAGCAGTAAAGAGAGACACAGAAGGCCATTATGTAATGATAAATGCATCATTCCAGTAAGAGGAAATAATTCTGAATATGTATCCAACATTGGAGTATGTAAATATATAAAGCAAATATTAACTAAACAGAGAGATAGACACAAATGCCCCAACAGTTTGGATGTGTTAGGATTCTATCTATCTCAGTGGAAAGACCATGTAGACCAGAAATCAACAGTGAGACATCAGAGTTGAATTACATGTTAGACCAAAGGGGCCTAACAGATGTCCACTCAGNTTTCTGTNCAATAGCTGCTGAACATGTTTTTTTCCTTCTTCTGCCCATGAAATATTCTATAGAATAGATTGTAAAAGAGGCCACAAATCACATTCTTAAAAAATTAAAAAAATAAATATTAAGCATCCTTTTTGACCACAGGGCAGTGGAGCTAGAATAATAAATAAGGAAATAACTGGATACTAAATAAATATATGAATGTTAAACATCTTGCTTTTGCACAACCAATATACCAAGAGGAAATCAATAATAAAAAATTTAAAATTTTTCTTTAATTTTTAAGACAGAGTTGCAGCATGTAGCACCAGCTGAACTTGAATTGTATGATAAAGACTAACACACTTTCATGCTAAAAAAATGCTAAACAATCTAGGGTCAGGAGGGACATCATAGCTCAGCATAATGGAAGCCATTCGTACCCATCCAGCTGTTAACAGTGAATGGATGGGAAAGCATGAAATTTGTTCCCCATGACNTAAAAGAACACAAGGATGCCCACAATCACCACTTTCATTCAGCAGGCTTTGTGGAGTCTTAGCCAGGGCAATAAGGCAAAAGCAAGCAACAAAAGGTATCTGAGTTAGAAAAGAAAGTAAGTTGTCATTGTTGGCAGATGACATGATTTTATACATATAAAACTCTAAAAACACCATCAAAATATACTAAACCATGTCAATCAGACTTCAGTCTCTGGGACAAATACTGGAGCCAGTCGTCACCTGAAGAGGGAGGGAGCAGTGGCTATGTTGACCTCTGGCTTCAGAGGTTTTTTTTTTGGCTGCTGTGTAGCAGAACATGGATGGGAGCTTTTCAGCTTTTAAAAGAGTTTGTTTCTGGAATTAGAGATAAGATGAGAAGGTTGGAGCTGAAAGCTTTGCTTTTTTGAATTACAAAAATTTCAGAATATTTCATTTTCGAACCCACTACATTTATTTGTTTGGTTAAANNTAATATAAGAAACAAGAGAAAGAGTTGCAAATTTCTTCAGTTTAGATGCTATTTACCAGAAGTCATGCTGACTGTGCTTATCCAATGTTTTCCCTCCCTCGAGAAACTCTTCTACTAATTTTTATTCACATATTTTCTACAATTTGTTTGTTTTTGTTCATTGGCACTTGCCTTTGTTTGTGTATTAATTAGCACTTCCCCTAACTAAAATGTCAACCCAATAAAGAAAGAGGCTGCCTTTTAATTGTTCACATCTTTGTGTAACCCACCACGGTGCTTAGAAAAGTATAGATATTTGATGGGTATTTATTGAATAAATAAACTCCAAAAAAATATGTGGAAGTTATGAAAATCTTTAGGAGATAAAGAAGAAGTCTGAATAAAGGATCTGCTATGTAGAAAATCATAGATCAAACTGGTGTCACAGTATTAGAGGACACGCTTTAGATGCAGAGTATATTGAAACACTTTTACAAAATGACTTCTATGACTGAAATAAGTGTGGACGCTGATAAATGCTCTACACCCCCATCATATATATAATGACTATTCTATGTAAAGTTCTGGTGGGAAATAAAATAAGCAAACTAGTTTAACACAATATTGACCAAAAAGTCTTTAATCTCATGACCCATGAAGCACACTTTCAGAAATACTATATAAGTGTATAAAATATAATGCTATATAGAAAACTATAAGTTTTAGGGAATTCAAAGAAATATGAAGTGTAGAATTCAACCTTAATAAGAGTGATTAGCACCATATATGAAAATAAAAGAGGTACGAACTCTTCCTCCTTTCTCCCTCAGTGCACACAACTGTGTTTGAAGGGAGAACACTGTCATGGAGTCAGAGGGCTGGTGTTCAGAGCAACCTCCTGTGTCCAGGACTGGGCCAATGCCTCTCTCCTGCCTACTCACTACACTTGAAAAGGAAGTTCTAATAGGATATTGCACTTACTAAATTCAACATGACTTTTATTCTCTTGCTGTCAAATTCATTCAAGTTGCAGACTGTCAAGTAAAAATTAGGCTTTTTATCCCTTTTTAAGACATGAGAAATTCTAAAACTTTTTTGGGAACATTTAACTATTTTAGTAAGCTTTGTACTTTCCCATCCTATAACCAAACCTTTATCTGAACGCTGTGTTTAGTGTTAGACATTATCAACTGAAGTTGATGGGTTTTAAACTTATAGATCACATTAATTTTCATCTTCTTAGCAGGTGGTATTTTTTGTAGTTGGAATTACCAATTACCTTTTGAATGCTGCAGGAGACTTACCATTTTGTTTACTAATCATTTTTCTCAAATGTGTGGTAATACTTTCTGTGGGCACCTATTCCATGCTCACACAGTATTGTTATGCACTGCTCAAAGATTCTTTAATTTCTTTTAACCAATACATGTCTTTTTCACTGCGTAGTTTAGGAAACAAAAAAATCCTCTAACCATGCCAGTTATTGACATATTAAAACAAATTCACAAATGTTTCATCCAGTAACATCCAACCTATTCTTAAATGTGATGCTTATAACTTATTTACCCAGCAAATAATAGCTCATCCATGTAACGAGGGTCCTTCTATTTCTAGGGGCAATTCTGCACATGTAGAAATCAACTGGTTGATTCCATTTAGAGTCCCTTTTAGTGATTTGTAACTTTAAACATGACAGGAAAAGCAGATTGAGTCTTTTGTTAGGTTCATCTTAGACTGGCCTTAGGAGACAGTTACTGTGTTGCTCCGGTCACCTCTGATCTCCTTTGTGGGCTTAAGCCATCTTCTTGACTTACCTTTTAAGCAGATGGTGGTACATTCATGTGTCACTTTGCCCAGCGGAACACCATATCTATATTGAAATGTTTGCAGTTCTACCCTCCTTTGTTGTTGTTTTGAGACAGGATCTCATAGCCCAGGCTGGCCTTGAATTTGTGATCATTTCTGCCTTTACTTCCAGAATGTACGATCATGCTAGACATGGCGTTTCCTTTTCATGGTTGTTGGTTAAAATTGGTTGACTATCAGCACCATCATAATATTTCAACATAATTGATGTGGAGTCTAAGAACTGTCTTAGTCAAATGGGTGCCCACATCAGTCAGCTCCAGGAGGTATGCTGAACAGTCAGTCTTTCAAAGAAAGAAACAATAAAACATGTTATGGTATAAAATGGTAGTTAATTTTCTAGATGTAGCAAAAATATGAAGCAGGTAATGTATTTAAATACCAGATAGGGCAAAAGTGGAAATATTATAATTTGGCCAACTAATAGGTCTTTGAATTGATAAACGTGGCCTCTTTAAACTGTTGTGTTGCAGTTATCCAAGCCAAATATAAACAATTATATACCTTTGACTCTATACAGTCCTACAATATGGTGAAAGTAGACAACAGTCTACCTGATTGTCAAACAGAAGAACTGTGTGATCATCTCCATATTGGAGCAGTGAGAATAATGGATGGATGTGGGGAGAGATCTGAGCAAGGGTGTTGATGTGGATAAATATATATATAGAGGAGGGGCAGTACTATTTTCTGACCCAGTTGTCTTCTGTAACCATGCCACTACCTTATCAAGGGGTGTGTGGGTCTTCTCCCCACTGATAATGGTGGGTCTTTGTGACTGCTTCACCATAATGCTAAATCTTGATTGTCAACTTGATTGGAACTAGCAGGCACACCTCTGAGTGGTCTGTGAGGGCATTTTCAGAAATGGAGGGGAGAAGGCCCTCCTCCCAGACTGGGTGACACCTTCTGGTAGTAGTGTAGATAGAAAATGATCCCAGAGAAAAGCAATGCTGTGCTTTGCCTGTGCAGTTTCAGTTCTTGCTGGTGAATGCATCCTTCCTTCACTGGCATTGGAACCCAACTTCTTCATTCCAATATGCACCAATGGCTAGCAGGAACTCTCCAGCTCTTCAGTGCCCAGTTGGGAATGTTGAGGCACCCCTTATGTGCTGAACAGCTACCGATTTTCATCCTCTNTGGTGCTAAACTGGACGAAGTAGGCCCTGTTAGGTGAGCTAATCTAATAACTCCCCCTTTGTAATACATATTGCAATACACATGAATGTACCACCAATACATATTTATTCTACCACTTCTGTTTCTCTAGAGATCTTAGACTTATTCAGATACTGTGACNTCTAAGGTGAGATGTAAAAGTGTCATGCACTTCTTCCATTGGAAGCCAGCAATCATGCCATAAGGTAGCCTGAGCATCCCATAAAGGGGCCCAGCACAGTNCTGGCTTAGCTCTAGCCAAAGCATCAATCTCCTAGGGAGGGAAGAAACTACTGTGAATGTGGATCTTCTTGTCTCAGATGACCCTGCTGTGAAGCTGAATGAAGCAATCAAGAGCTGTTTCCACTGAAGTCCTAACCAAAGTACAGCTTCATGAGTGAAATAAATGCTAACCACCTTTTAAACGTTGTAATTTGGAGTTATCTGGCAATAGACAGGCAAAGCGGCTATCTTATGTTAGGCCGTAGCTGCATTAGAGCTGTCAGTCTACAGATGGCAGACCCTGAGTCCTTGTCAGTGCATTTAGACTTTGCTTCCCCTTCACTCATCTACATCACTCTGGTTTCCGTTGCTTTCCTGATATCATCTGCTTTTTTCTCATTGTTTTGATTGCTCTTCCCTAAATCCCCTCTCAGGTTTTTAAGACCCCAAGCTAGACACATTATGTTAATAAAGGCTTGATTAAAGCTGAGAGTAATTAGAGGATTAAGTGTAATTCCTACATTCTATTATCTTATTTATAGAACTCCATGGCAGGCTCCAACTTTTAATGGCAAGCGCTGAATTTAAGACTTAGACTGACAGCCCTTCTGACTTGAATATACTTTAACATTTTTTATATAATGAAAGATTGCAATTATTCATAGCAAGTTATAGAGAACACTGTTATAAACCAGTCTCTCCTGTTTCAATTCTTACTTTTCAGTCTGTGTGTTGTGTATTTTAAATGTAGGAACTGTTTATGTAATTGATCAGCCTTNTTCGATATCATTCCACTCCCCAGAAAGATAACTATCTATGTTATTTATTATTTCCATTAGTGTTTTATAGTTATAAAATATATAGACATCGATAAATGATAAACTTTCTACAAATGGACTTCTTATGTCTTTCTGAACCTTAAGTTATTAAGTATTTCTCTCTCATATATATATGTATGTTTGTATATATGTATGTATGTATATACTTTCTCAGTCTTACCAGCTGCAGGAGTATGGACTGCAATTTAATGATTTTTTGCATGCCTCTGATTACACGTGCTTGGTACCTTTTATACATTTATATTCTTTGTCCATTTTTCTAATCTTTGCTTTCTTTTTTCTTACTTATTTGTAGGTATTAAAAAAAACTCTTACCTTAACTTTTTGTTAATCTGTGTTGTATTTTCTGTTGGCCCATGTATTGCACCTGAACTCTCTATGATATCTTTTATTGAGGTTTTTAAATCGTTTAGGGTCAGTCTTTTCTTTACAAAATGAATCTCACCATCTTAGAAAGTAAACAATCTTCTCTGCATTTTCTAAATATAAAAGTTTACTTAGTGCATTCAGACTTTCAATTACTCTCCAATTTATTTCCAAATATATGGGAAGAAGAAATTGATCATGTTTTTGCATGGATAATTTATTGCTTCTAATCATATTATGATTACATTTTTTTCTCTAATTTATAATCCCACTTCAACATTTCTGTGCAAGTATATGTCAGTTCCTGCTTTCTATCTTCTGTGTCCCCCCATTTTATTAAACTGAAGTTGTGTTAAATTTATGTTCTCTTAATAAAGAGAACTTTATTCTAAATTCTACTACCTGGTAGAAAAAGCATCTACATATAACTGTCTTTCTTTTTGATGTGTGTGTGTGTGTGTGTGTGTGTGTGTGTGTGTGTGTGTGTCTGTATGTTTGTGTAGGTGTGTTTGTGTGGTGTATGTACATGTGTGGTGCAGGTATGAACCTGAGCATTCATGCAGAGGTCAGGAGAAACCCTGGGATGCCCTTCTCTACCACTCTCTGCCTTATTCCTTTGAGACCAGGTCTCATATTGATCCTGCAGTCATGATGATGGCTCTGGAACACCCTGCCTATGCCTCCTACAGCACTTGATTTTCAGGCACCTGAGCAGCCATGCCCAGCTTTCTAATGGGAATTGGGATCTCATCTCAAGTTTTCATGCTTGAGCAGAAGGTGTTCTTATCCACTGATCCACCTCTCTAGCCTTTCTTCACCTAACCTCTCAAAATTATTCAATTGGTTCTTGTTTGTTGACTTTCCCTATGAATTTTAGGATCAACTTTGCATGGTCCACAAAAATACTCTTTAGATTAACTTATGGCAGAGTTGATAGCTTTATAATTGTGCCTTCTCATTCATAACCACTGGCATCTCCATTTATTGAGTTTCTTTTTGGTCTCTCTATAAAGTTTTATAGTTTTTTTTTCCCTCCAGGAGTAGAGTTGGCCCTTATTATTCAGGCTTTGGTATTTGTGAATTTACCTACCTGCATTCTAAAATTTATTGCAACCCTAATATCAGTGCTTGTTGATTTTTTTTTTNNTGTTTGTAGACATGAAAATAGTGCTGAAACAGGNGGTGCATGCCTTTAAACGCATCAGTCAGGAGGCAGAGGCAGGTGAATCTCTGAGTTTGAGAATCTCTGAGTTCAAGGCCAGCCTGGTCTACAAAGAGAGTTCCAGGACAGCCAGGGCTATTAGCAGAGAAACTGTCTTGAAAAACAAAAACAAAAAACAAAACAAAATAATACCCCCTAAACCCAAAACCCAAATAATAANAATAATAATAAATCTTAAAAAAGTAGTGCTGAAAACTTCAGTGCCCGACAGATAGGCATGTACATTCCCAGCTAATCAGAAAAAGCCAGCGCAGTGCCTTTTTTTTAGGTCTCATACTGCAAACATAAATGTCCTTTTGTGTTTTAGGGAGTGCTATGTCTCTCACATCTCTGTGGTTTTGCCATTTTTCTGTTTAGAATGACCCTCAAGCATTGGGCTGACCTGTCATATTCCTAAGAGCAAAAAGGCTAAAGGTACCTTAAGAAAAGCTTCATTTAGACATGAGGTGTAATGTGACTTTAAGTACAATCAATGTAAATGAATTAACAAAGAAAAATATCAAAAACCAATATCATATATTGATTAGTTGATGATAATATTGTGACCAGAAGCCTAAAGGAACAGAACCCTTATATAAAATCTAGGAATGTAGTTTCGAATTTGGCACATTGACATTGAAGATGTTTATTATAAATAGTACAAATTGGCTGCATCCTAAACATTTTCACTAGAGCCATTTGAAGATACCCAGTAGTAGTATAATTGTGAATAGTTATCTTTTTTATTATATTTTCTAATCTGTTACACAATGCTGATTTGGGTAGTGTCCCAGCTTTATCATGTCACTAACTGTATGATCTATACATGTATGTCATAACAAAAGTCCAGAAACTCAGAGGCTTAAAATGAGTGACTTATTATGTTGAAGATGCTAGAAGTTTGAAATCCAGATGTCAGCTGAGCCACATCCCCTCTGAAAACTGCAGAAGCATCCTTTAAACGTTTTCCCTTTTCTTAGCTTTTGGTAGTTGTTGGTTATCATTGGTGTCCCTNGACTTGTACCTGCATAGCTCTAATATCTGTCTCCATTGTTCCAGCACACAGTATCCTTCTTGCATGAGTGTGAAATTTCATGCTTTCTATAAAGGCAAGACCATGTTGTTTTGGGAAGTGTCCTATAGTGACCATGGGGTGGGTAATTTTGACACTAATTTGATCACATTAAGCAACACGTAGAGCCCTGGCAGAGCTCTGTTCTGGATAGGCCTGTAGGGGTTTTCCAGAGGAGATTGGTATGTGAGCTGGTGCACTGCACGGGGGAAGATCTGTCCTCAATGTGGGTGACTCCCATTCAGTTGGTTATCGGGGGAAGAGATAGAACACAATGGCAAGAAAAGGTAAATTATTTTCTACTCCCCCTACAGCTGAAACACCCACCCATCTTTTCCTAACCTACGAGTCAAAAATGCCAAAATTTCTTGCCTTTAGTCTGTGAAGTTTGCACCAGCAGTCCCCCCCGCCCCCTGCCTCCTGACCCCGCACCAGGTTCCCAAGCCTTCCATCTTTGGCTGAGTTACATTTCAGGCTTCCATGCTCGTGGGGCTTTGGGGATGGGATTGAGCCATGCAGCTGACATCTCAGGGTCTCTAGCTTACAGCTGGCCTATTGTGGTACTTCTCAGCCTCCTTGATGGCATTAGCCAATTCCCCTAATCCCCTCTACAGCTTTATATCTGTCTGTGTCTCTCCACCTTATTGTTTCTTGCTGTCTAGGGAACCTTGACTGAAGTCTTCATTTTTATTTAATCATCTCTGCAAAGATCCACTTTTTAATAAGGTCATATTCACAGGTACTGGGGGGGGGCAGGGATTAGCGCTTCAACATCCTTTTTGGAAAGTAAAATTCAACCCATAATAACAGGCTACTTAAATTTTCTGGATGTTAGTACAGAAATTTTCCTCTGCAAAAGTATGTATCATTATTAAGGACCATTGTATTAAACTGGCTAATAGTGCCACTTTATAATATATGAAAAACAATTGGAACTGTGCATAAACCCAATGACAATTTCATATTTTATCTGGCCAAATTACTTTTATTTAATACCTTTTCTCAAATCTCATTCATTTCTGCAAGTTTTTCTGCATGTTCTTTAAGATATACTAAATAGATAATCACATCGAGTAGTGATGCAATTTTGAGTTTCCTAATTTTTATATGTTTTGGTTCATTTATAATTACCACATTATTATAAGACTTCCTGAGCAGATTTTTTGACATGAGGATGCTAAGTTAGTGAGTATTGTTTTGTTTGTGCTTTAGCTGGGAATTATTCTGTAATTTTTAATCATTAGATATGACGATTGCTACAGGCTTACAATACTTCTCAGGTTAAGAAAATCTATTTCTAGTCATGATTTTAGAGATCTTTTAAATTAAATTTTGAGGGATCATTACTTTTGCTGCAACTGTTAAAAATGTTATATGGTTTTATTTCCCACTTCATACCAACTCAAAAAGATAGAAGTGGAGCAGTAAATAAAATTCAGGCTGTGGGAATAAGGAAAGAAGCACAAAAAAGTCCTGGGATGGCTGTTTGCTTTTATTGCTTTGGAAGTATAGAATAGTGAGTGTGGAGAGCCACCTTAGAGTTGGTAAGGACACAATATAATCAATAAGCGTTAACACTGATCTACAAGTCCATCCCACACATTATAAATAAAGGGCATATATTTCATCCTGTGGTTTATAAAGTATAATTGTTTTCTGATTTCAAATGAAACACTGGAACCAATAGTAAAGCCCTGAATAACGAAGGGGAGATGCCCATAAGATGCTCTTAGTTACTTTTCTCATCACTGGAACAAAATGCTTGGCTGTAGCAACCTAAGAGGTAAAGTTTTATTCTGACTCAACTCCCAGTTTGACAGTACAGTCTACTGTGTGTGTGTGTGTGTGTGTGTGTGTGTGTGTGTGTGTGTGTGTGTGTGTGTGTGTGTGGCGGCAGGGGGGCAGCAGGAGCAGGGGCAGCTGGGCACATCGCACCAACAGTCAGGAAGTGCAGAGAGATGAGTGCTGGTGCTCAGTGGGCATTTGCTCCCTTCCCCATCTTTTGATAACGTTTACACTTACTCATTTATTGTATGAACATGCCATGGTGTGTGCGTGGAGTTCAGAGGACAATGTGCAAGAGCCCATTCTGTCTTTCTACCAGGTGGGTTCTGGGGATCAAATTCAGGCTTGGGTCAAGTACCTTTATCTTGCTGCTCCCACATTTTATTGAGTCTCAGTGTCTGTCCCACATTTAGGCAGGTCTTCTTTCCTTCCTCAGTTACATCTCGATGGAAGAAAACTCCCTCATAGACATGCCCAGGGGTGTGTCCTCCAGATCATTCTAAAATCCAGTAAAGATGACAATGAGGATAAATGAGCCTGTAGTTTGGGCGTGAAGAGTATAGTCTGATTTCATCTTCACTATGAGGTTGTCTGAAATGGTGGTTGGAATTCAGTCTANAGCGTCTATAGATTCTCTAGCCACCTACTCTTCATTTGCATTATCCCTTTCTCTTTCCTTGCCTCTTTTTTCTTACAANCAAAGTTTCCATTGTTATCTGAAAGTTTATAGCACAGAGATGGATAAAGCCTTTGGAATATGCTAGATAAAAACTTGGCTCAAATTCACACAGAACTTCCTAAAAACTTGTTTGTATTGGACAGACTTTGGATTGATCTATCTCTTTAGATGACAAGTAGGTCCTGGCGTGGACCTCTGCACTCATCTTCTGATTATGACTAACATCTCGTTGTTTACATTTTAGGAGCTACTCTGACTTCAAACCTTCTGAGTGAAAAACGCAGAGGAGCAAGGAGGTTATGGCTTTATTCCAGAGTTTCTCTGCAGTGAGGAAATCTCAGTTTTAAAAATGTCTTTACTTATGAACCATTGGCCCCAGTTGCTGGCAGCAGGATTATTTGTGATTGAAGTCTCAAAGTGCAAAAACCAGAAGGTAATGGGCACAAATATAGCCTGGCTTGATACATACTTCAGTAAATCTCAGTGAAAAAGGAATATTTCTACTGCTTACCTACTTGTGTTTCAAGTTCTTGAAACGACTATAGAGTCAGTGTTCAGAAAATGCTGTCAGTAAGTCTTTCCCCGCCTCTTGTTACTCTCTTCTTCTGTCCTCTTTCCCACCAACACTTATTTTAGTGTCCAGGGAACATGTAGGAGAAAGATGGGTCAAAAGTGCATAGTTCTAGTACTTCTTGAATTCTTAGTAAATGATTATTAATTTTTGGTGGAAGTACATGCATGTAGTGTGTGTATGGTGTATGTGCATGCGTGCTCAGGCATAGAGACCATAGGAGGATGCCCAGCGTCCTGTACTCCCACTGCTATTCTCAATCTCTTGATGAATCTGGAGCTAAGCGAGTGTCTAGAAAACCTCCATGATTCTCATGCCCTACTGTTCTCCTGTAGTTAGAGGAGCTTGGGGCCACTCCTGGATTTTTAGGTGTGGGCTAGGGGTATTGTAACTNAAGCTTGCATAGCAAATGCTCTTACCTACTGAGCCATCTTTCCTGTCCAGTAAGTCATCAGGGTTTTTTTTTTTTTTTTTTTTGTGAGAGAAACACGAGTTTTGATGTCATTTCTTTTCACAAGGCAGAGAGCATTATACAGGGAAACTCCATCTTGATGCCTTCTTGTGGTCAGAGATTAGAGATTAGGGATATGACTTTAAGAGATGTGAGATTCAATTTCTAGTGACATTCATATAGGAACTGTGAGACAAAGTCTGAGTGACTTGGTTCAAACATGACGAAAAGTAGCAACAGACAACTTGAAAGATTGTATAAAAGGTTAATGGGTTACTATTTAAATAACATGTAAAGATTATTTTTTTTCCTACTTTTAAGGTCTGCTTTTTCTAAGTTCGCACATAAATTCCTTTTTTATAATGGGTAAGCTGCCTTTCTCCGCTGCATACTGTCATTCCTAAACAACCCTAGAGCTAAAAATTTTAAGTGCTGTCACCCAAAATTGCTAAACAGAACTTACTCTTTAATTTGTCTGTCACTCTTTCTGTCATTTTCCTTGCACTTTTATGGTGAGGCATTGGTTCAACTGTCATATCTTAGGTCCTTTAAAATATAAAGAGAAAGCTCCAATTCAGTTTCACGGTGGCCAGAAAGGGCACCTACAGTTGCTGGGGGCTTTTTGACCTAAAACTTTGGGGTAAACTGTGCTGATGAAGTGTGAGTTGATAATATTTCAGTCAGCTTTTGTTCATTGAATGAAATATTCGAAATAGTTAACTTATGAAAAGTAGAAGTTTTTTTTTCAGACATGGTTTTGGAGGTTCTGGTCTGAAGATCACTTGGGCCTTGGCAAGGTGACACCTCCTGGTGGGACCACATGGTGGGGCAGGGCCTCATGCTTCAGGACGAGAGAGGAAAGACAGACATAACACGTTGCTAGGAGCATTATACTGTCCTCCAAGGGCATGTTACAGTGAACTAAGGGCCTCTCACACGACCTTACCTTCTACAGGTTCCATTACCTTTCAGTATCACCACCCTGGAGATTAAGCTTTTAACACATGGATTCAAACCATGATGAGTGGTAAACCCTTCCTCTTTCTAAATGGATGACCTTTCTAGATTGATGATCTAGATGGATGATTCTAAGATCTGTCAGTAAGTGGCAAAATCTGGAAAACGCCCAGAAAGGTGATTTGAGTTTCTTAATAAAAGCTGTACAGAATGAGGCTGGAGAGATTGCTCAGTGATTAAGAACCATTGTTCTTGTAGAGGACCTTAGTATGATTCCTTCCTCACATGGTAGCTTACACCATCTTTAACTCTATTCCAGGGATCTGATGTTCTCTTCTGGCCTTTGTGAGTACCAGGCACACAAATGATGCAATACATACATGCAGGCAAAACACTCATACACATAAGAAAGATGTAAAGAATACACACAAACTAGTGGGTAAGATGCATCAAAAAGTTCAGTCTACTTGACTTAGTTTTACCTGCTAGGTATATCCAACTAGGGGAAAAACATTCAAGGAAGGACTAATTTACTTTCACCATCAGCTTTTTTCTGTGTCTCTGTATACATGATTTCTGGTGGATGCCTATTGATTTAGGCATGAAGATTCTGTTTGGATTCCAAAGTTAGGCTGAATTCTCTATTACTTTAGGGTCTACTAAAGGATGCTTGAGGTTCCATATCAGTAAAGAAATGATGCAGTAGAAATATCCTCTAACCTGTCAAGAGATTAAAATAAGGCTCCAGGAANAGACAAAAAGTAAATTTCAATTTAATTCTTCCACTTCTGCCACAAGTCCCATTTAATTATTACAAAAAGTCCTTGGGTAGGTAGGAGTAGAGGGAATGTGAAGGACTCTCCCATGATGTAGTGACATGTCATTATCTCTTTGTGCTCCTTAACAGGCTTCAGGACTTGTGGATAGGGTGATGTGTTAGCTAATGTTTTCATTGTTATGATCAAATGCCCCACTAAAACAGCTTAAAGAGAGAAGAATTTATTTTGAGTCAGGAATGTGAAGCAACTGGAAGCAGAGAGAGAGAGAGAGAGAGAGAGAGAGAGAGAGAGAGAGAGAGAGAGAGAGAGAGAGAGAGAGGTTGTTCATTTACCTTTCTCATTTTTTATTCAGTCCAGGACCTCAGCTCATAGAATGGTGCCTCCTATTGTTAGAGGGACTCTTCCCACCTTCCATTGGCCTAGTCTATCCCTCACAGACATGCTGAGGAATCCTAGGCAATTCTAGATGCTGTAAAGTCAGTATTAACCACCACAGGAGGTGACACTACCATCATTTCAGATGTTTCCATGCTAGTCCATGCAGCATGCAGCATACAACTCCAGCCCATCAAAGAGATGCTTACTTTCATTTCTCTTTTATCAGGTCCTGAAACGAGCCCACAGAACATATTTGCCTTTTGCTGTTTCATACAGAGCCCTTAATAATATCACAGGGTTTTGTTTTTTCATTTCCTGAATGCAGATTTCTTATTTCTATGNTTTTTTCTCTGAACTCTTGTGAAGAATTGGGGTTCAGAGAAAGGATCATGTTGGCATTCTAGATAATTTTGTCACAAAAGCTGCTCTACACCATGCCCCTAAGTGTACAACTTAGCCTGACCACTAGGTCTTCTTGTCCATTTTCCACACTGTCTGGGAGGCTAGGACCTTTATCTTCCTCCAAACTTGTAGTCTTCATGATGGAAGGGGAGGAGGCCAAGATTTATCTCCAGTTCGTTGTCTGCATAGAGACCTCCAGGTATGATTTCACAGTGAGTGCTGGCAGTGATTTTCACTGTCAAGTTGACTAGATTTATAATGATCTCAGAGGCTGAGGCTCACCTCTGGGTTTCCAAGAGGAAGTCTCACCCGGAATGAAGGGGGGAACCCACAATGAATGTAGGGGGCACCATCATGTGGGTTGGGGGACGAGGTAGAATAAAAAGGGAAAATGAAGAAAGTCAGAGAGTATTGGTGTTCCCTCTTTCTCTGTTTCCATGTTGACCATGAGGTGAACACTCCTCTGCTGCACAGTCCTCCTGCCATGATGCAGACTTAGCTGTGCCTTCTCCCCTGAACCTTCAGAACCCTTTAAAACTACCGGCCAAAGTAGACTCTTCCTCCTTTA
Source organism: Neotoma lepida (assembly GCA_001675575.1). Taxonomy (NCBI): domain Eukaryota; kingdom Metazoa; phylum Chordata; class Mammalia; order Rodentia; family Cricetidae; genus Neotoma; species Neotoma lepida. The sequence continues at coordinate 45,803 of LZPO01097773.1, forward strand.
AGGGGTTTGCATCAGGTGTTTTGTCTACAGCAGCCACAAAAGTAATGAACACAGTGCCCATCCCAGGCCTTCAATACAAAACCTGTGCAGTACATAGTAAGGGCCACTATCTTTTTAGCTTTTCAAATAAATGTGACTTTTAAAATAAAACCATCCAATGAAATAATATTAGAAAGTTGAGGTCTGTGAAATATTTTTGACACTCAATCTACAGGCTATTTTTCCCCCTTAGGATACAGGTTAAGTTTTAGAAATGTGAACAAGGCTACTTCTCAGGTTTTTAAGGAAGACATCAGCATCCAGGGAGGACATGCCAGAGAGATCTATTTTCTGAACTACCATGTAGAAAGTAGGAACATGGATTTTGATTGTCTGTGGCTTGAGTGTGCCCCCACAAAAGTTTTATANGTAGAGCTTTAATTCTTAAGTGTGATTATGTTGGCAGGATGGGGTTGGGTTATGGTATCAGATGCCCTCATGAATGGATTCACACCTTTCTCTCAGGAGTAGTTTAGTTATTTAAGGAACTGGCCACTGTTTACTCTCTAGAACACTCTCCCTCTCCCTTTCTGGTTTCTTCGATGCTAGGAGGCTGCCCAAGGCTCTCACTGAATGCGATTCGTCCATTCTCATTTTCCAAACTCCTAATCTGTGAGTCAGAATCTCAGGTGTTTTGTTATGAGCACTGAAAACAGACAGAGCTGCTTCCCACATAGAGACTTATATAAACACAGGTGTTCTCTGTCTGTGCCCTGGGATACAGGAGCTCCATCCACTTCTTACTCCCAAGCCCAGTGGAGGAACATTTATGTTTTTGACTGGCTTCCTTTCTTTCTTTCTTCCTTTGTGAGTTTTAGGTAAGGTTCATCTTAGCAAACTGTGCCTGTCCTTTAAAAAATCCTTATTTTCGAGAGGGTCTGCTTTAATACATACTTAGTGATTCAGAACTGTGTCTAGGGAGCTTTCCGAGNGCCAACAACGTGTTTTAATTTATATACTAAAGTCTTTATTTTATCCTGCAACATTTTAGACTCATGTGGTGTGTTTATCAAGCACAATTCTGAAAGTTCTTATATGGGCAATGTGTAGTGTGGGCTTAATAGAGAACATTAATACACTCACACTTAATAACTGCACTAAAAGCCACTTCCATCTGGATTTACTGGCACTAAACGGAGACATTACAGAACTTTGGGAATTTGATCAAGGCGCCGAATACTAATCTTAGATTACAAAACCATGGAATCTAACTGCTTAAACATGGGGAAACAAAGCAACTTAAGGACAGGCTTTTGGTAAAAGCATTGCAGTGTGGATTAATAATGAATGTGCTGAATGTACTTTATAATAAACCTCATCCTAATGGATTTCTTTTGATAGCTGAATTGGCAGTGGTACCTCACATGGCTTCATTGACTCAGTTCTTTAACATTTCTTGCTAGATTTATTGGGTTAAACTACAACATGCCTGTTATTATAGAACTATTTTAATTCACTTAGAAAGCATAATTAATTAAAAATATTGATAGAGATTGTAAAAATTATACAGAAATTGACAATGATACAAAAAGGAATTATAAAGTGAGGTCTTAAGGGGAAAGTGGCATAATCTACTCTGGTGGTAAGCAAGCAACCTTTCCTAGGTAAAAACAGCTCCAAATTTCCTGAAGACATTGTTGATGTTTATCATATGTAGACAACACAGATGAGATATCCAGTGAACGAGTCTAAAAATAGCCACACCAATGTTTTAGAAATAAGCAGCAAAAATTATGATTTGCATCAATTCTGAAATTAGAAGTAGACATGAGATGTAAACACGGGAAAACATCCCATTTGTGATGTTTCCCAGTCTAGTACTTTCGGCATTTTTTCAAAAATTGAATATAAATCCTCCGAGAATCCCTCAGAACACACGGAGAATGGCAGATCAAATAGACTATGTCTTAGCAAAGCGAGTTTGTTTTTTCCAATCTTTGCTTCAACCTTTTGGAAATTGCATTAGTTTATGTTTGCGTAGAGCATTCCTTTCCAGAAGAGGGTCATTCTGGAGTTAAGGTATGTGGTCACTATGCAACATGTCATTTTGCATTTGTTTTCAGAGTCCTTTATTTCCCATTAGATAAAAATCATCTAACACTCATATCACGGTTTACCTGCCACAAAGGGTTTTTTTAATATTACAATGTGATTCATTATTTTTTAAAAGCTCATTGAAAATATTTCTGTATTTTATGAGTATATTTACATAGAAAAAAATATACCATTGATGTCAATGGTGACTTTTTGAGGAAGAATAAAGACTTGGGTATCTGTCACTAGGGACCCTCTTCTTTCATGCTCACTGTTTTAGTTATCCTTAAAACAACCTTGGAAACACATACAAACTGCAGTTTACAGACAAAGCTTCTCCATGTTCATCCCCCACACAGCGGGGCATCCTCTGTATTTTAGCTACTTCAAATATATGAAAGACTTCGAATGCCGGCCAGTGTGGGAATAAAACAGTGAAATTAGTAGATGATATTGGAGCTTAGAATATTTAATTGTTTGTTAGAAAAAGATGCAGATTAGAATGAGGCAGATAGAGGTTGGAGGGTGTTGCTGGATGAGGTAGGAAGGTGATACTGGAGCAAGGCTTTGAAAGAGGGTATCTGGGTGGAGGGCATTCGGACAGGGAATTGCTAGTGCATCGAGAGATCACAGGGAAACACGGCTCTCAGGAAATTCAGGGTGGCTGGTGGAGCTGGAGCAGAGTGAAGACAGAAAACCAAGTAGTGTAGGGCATTTAGCTCCCCCTGGAAGGGAAGTGGGGAGACACTGCAGGGCTTTGAGCAAAGAAGTGCCAATCTTACCTGGGTTTGAAAAACATCACCAAACAGTTGGGATGGAATATAAAGGGGCCAGGTTAGCTGGGCGCCCAGTCAGAAGGCCAAGGCATTAAGCCAGAAGAGGAGTGCGTGATGGTAGTTCAGACCAGGGAAGAGGCGGTAGAACAAGATAAATAAAAATAATGTGAACATATTTTGAGTGCAGAACCAAGTGAGTTAAGTCAGGAAAGGAATATGTGAAAGGGGACTCTGAGGGGCTTTGTTTGTTTTGTTTTGCTGTTTTTGTGCATATGGAACATTTGAAAGATGTTGCTCCATTGCCATAAGCTTTACTGAGGGGAAGGGTAGGGAGCAGCTTTGGGGTGCGGAAGAGCTTTCCAAGGTAGAATGCTGTTTTCTGTGTCTACAGCCACACCTATGGCAACTATTGAACAGGTAGGCAGACATTTGAATCTGGAATTTGGGAGAGAAATCTGGCGTAGATCTGTACCTCTGGCAATTGTCACTATGTTGATGACATTTGAAACCCTGAGATGGACAAGACTATCAAGGATATTAAATGATAGATCTGTGTCCTCCCCCTAAGTTCCTTTATGCTGTAGCCTAAAGGCAGACTTACAGAAACAAAATGTGTAATTGCAGTTGTGATAACATTCTATGAAAATAGCATCCCATAGCTCTGTTTTATAAGAAGCCAGGGCCNACCTTTTCCAGAGGTGATCCTTCCGGAGAGACTTGAAGGAAGGATAAGAAGGTTAGCATTGAAAGGGGAGAAGCTGAGAGAAGAGAGCCAAGGAAGAAAATGGTCCCAGCAGGTTATAGGAGTCAGGGTGGGGTCCTGGGTAGTTGATGAGCAGAGTATAGGTGAAGGAAGAATGTGGTATGCACATGGAAGATGGTCTGAAATGAGGTAGGAGAGGAAGGCAGGGACTGCATTAAAGACATGCACATGAAGATTATGAACTTGGGAACAGCCAGGAGCCTTTCAGAATGCTGGGAAGAAAGACTATAAAACAAGGCATTAAAACCTCTTCATTGGAAATAACTTTACTAAGCCTTTCAAGAATAGTGCAATGGAAGTTGCTGCTTAAAACATATAACATATTTACCACAGACATGGGAGAAAGCGGGTGGAAGGTTGGCGGTGGTTAGTGTTAATTATTAACCAGACAAAATCTAGAATCACCCACGAGCCTCCGAGCATGCTTGTGTGTGGGGGGTGGGGGGGTTGTCATCTTGGTTACATTAATTGATGTAGGAAGAGCCATCTTACTTGTGGATGGGACCATTGCCTAGGCAAGGGATCTTGGGCTGTATCGATGAAGACAGTGAGCTGAGCACTGGCATGCATTCATTGCTCTCTATTCCTGAGTGTTGTTGTGATAGACTGAGTTCCTTTAAGCTCCTGTGCTATGGCCTCCTGCTATGGAGTATAACCTGGAAGTGCAAGTCAAAAGCAGCCCGTCCTCCCTTACCCTTATGATGCTTTTGTTGAGGTCATCTTGTCAGAGCAACCAGAAAATAAAGTAAGGCAGTGGCTCACCTGAAAACAGGCTCACAGGGTATGATGCTTTAGATCAAAACAAGGTAGAAACACTACTACTATTCACTATTACAGTCATTTACTAAAAATTAAATCATAAGAGAGAAGTGAGGAATAATAGGAACCAGATATGGTGTGCCTGGTGGTNCAACCTTCATACTGAAAGCTGTGAAAGCCTTTTTTAAATTGAGAAAAAGAGGATAACCAGGCATGTAAAATAACGAGTAAACCGCTGAAGAGCAGGTGGCTGGCTGTGGCTGTCCTGCCTTTCGATGATAGAACAGGTCGCGGCTAATGAGTGGTGACAAGCTGTTTTCTATGTACTGTGAGTCCAAAAGAGGAAGAGGCTGCTGTAAAGGATTTTGCAGTAATGGGGAAGAATTTTTTTTTTTTAATGTTAGTGGATTTTGTGTTTGCCTTTTCTGAAAGATTTTAGCAGCTAGATAGAGCAAAGGTTGACAAAGTCTAAAACAGGAAACCGCGGGCAGTCTTGGTGTTTTCTTGTTGGACTTATTTGCTGTAATTGCCCCTTTATTAGTCTTGTAGCAAGGTTGTAATAAAGTAGCATAAATAGGAAACTTAAATTACAGGAATGTACTTGCTCACAGCCAGGAAGACTGGAAGTCTAAGATCAAGGGACCAGCAGGGGTTTTCTCCTGTCCCCATGTCTTTACAAGGTGTCTGTGTCCTTATCGCTTGTTCTTATAAAGGTATCAGTCAGATTGGATTAGTGACTGTCCAAATGGTCCCATTTTAATGAATTACCCTTTAAGGCCTCCATCTCTGAATATATCTCAAGATACCAGGGGTTAGGTTTCTATCAATGAACTTTATGCGAACACAGTTCAGCCCATAATAGCTCCCAGCTAGGAACTCATACCAAGGCCAGGAGAGTGGCATCGAGGGACTGCTATTGCAAGGCTGACAGGATTTCTCAGGGGTGACTCGAGACTATGGGGAGTAGCCAGGAGAGCAGCAACACTTGCTCATGGAATTCTGGACATTTCCTAACACTTTAAATTTGTAAAGCAGTTTCTCATCTTCTTGGGAAGGTATGTGGAAGGGAGAAGACATTCTTCATGGACACAATGAGCAGCTAATTCTGAATTGGAGAATATTTTCAAAATTCTTTTGAAAAATATGGGATTTCTTGACAATAAGCATTAAATAGTCTTAGAGAAATGTCTTAAAGAAAAAAATTCATAATCTCACTGTTATGGTTTTGATATTTGTATCTTCCTCAAATTCTCCTGCTGAAATCCTACACCTAAAAATGGTGGGTATTAGGCAGGCTCGGAGCCTTTTGGGAGTCCAGTAGGTCATGAGGGCAGAGCACATGTGGAGGTCAGAGGACATATTTCAGGTTAGGACATCTAACTTGTCCTATATTTCAGCACACAGGTAGGGAGGTAGCAGTCTGAGCTGAGGGCAGGAAAATAATTGAGATCTGGAGTGTTCCTCTGAGGAAGACACCTTCAGGCTGATATCTAAGGAGAACCTTGTAGTTCAAAGTCTCTTAGAAATCCCTTAGTTACATGTCCCATGCTAGGTCAAGTGACTTCACTTTTGTTCTGACCTTCTGGAAATTGTAAGTGGTGAAAGCTTTATGCCAGTTAATGACAACTTACAAAGAGCCTAGTAACTGTGCCACCACAGACACAGCTCTGATTTACTTACAGCTACCACCTTTTATCAACACTGATTTGCTGCTGTTTTTAATGCATATAAGCTTAGCACTAAGGCCATGGTAATTCCTAGTGCAGGCTTAATAGGAAAAGAATCATTTCCTAAATAAAGTGCTCATAAACGATTTGCATGTTCAACTGTAGGGGGAGTGAATATTCATAGTAGGAAAATTGCACTGAATAAAGTGAATCTAATGGTTACTAGGGATTTGAAAACTTAGAAATAGCTTATAAATATTGGTATATTACCAAGATTGCAAATTACTCTGTTATTAAATCATAAAAGTCTCAACTTTTACCACAATAAGGTTCTGAACGCTCAATATTCTCCTGCCATTTAACTAGAACACAATTTTTCCCAGATACAAATGGATGTATTAATTTCCATAAAACTGTTATCTTTTTACAGTATATTTAGTTCAGATCCAGTTTCTATTTCCACTAAAGTAATGGCCTGTGATACATAGAGTCTATTTTATATGACTAATTAGAATAGTGTATGGGAAAAAATAGGTTTGCAGGTAATATTGAAATTAAATATGTTAATCTGTACCTTAGTGTGCACGTTTTATATGAGCTTTAATTTGCCAAATAAATTATAGTTCTATGTTTATAAGGTGCCCTTGGAAGAGTGTCCTATTTTTGAGTACTAATATCATGTGGGAAACAAATACACAAAGCCTTTAGCTATAGGCTACACTTGCATAAATTAAGGCATGAGCACTTACTTGGGAAGTCGAACCATAGCATCTCAGCTTTCTTAAACACTCTGAATTGTTAACATGATTTTTTAAACTATGGTTACTAATATTAAGATAATAAATAATATTTAGTTTCAATATTGCACCCTCAGCCAGGGTGTAAATTCATTTTGAATGCTGTGTTGAATTAATGTACAATAAACATACTGCAGTTTGCCATCAGGAATTCTCGATGAAATGCAGGAAGTGGGTTCTTTGCTTATGCATTAGCCCCAGCACTCTTGCTCTGTTTAATTTTAGCTATTTACAAAATTGCTCTACTGACAGTCCTCTTTATTTTAATGTGATAGTTTTAAGGTTAACCATAAATGGTATGGCATAGTATCTGAAGTAGGTTATAGTGCTGACNTAAGAATATAGGACCCTTTCCACCATTAGCCACCTAAGGTCAGGACACTTAGCTGCCTAGTTGGGCAAATTGTGGGTCAGGAGCTTGCCAAACCATTGTGTTGTCCAAGAGCTGTTGAGAGCCTCAGAAGGGAGTAGAATACAAAGGAATTGCCAAAGAAAGCAGTGTTGCTGTTGGAAACAGAATCTCACCTCAGTGACAGCAATTGCCACCCA